>JAVIAB010000092.1:179644294-179663741 GCA_032433765.1 Megaustenia siamemsis
CCTAAATTGGGGTGCAATCAAAAGTTACTTCCAGAGTATTGATGACTGCCCAAAATTATTTAAATCTTTTCTCTTATTGATGACCCTGAGCAAGCCATTTTGCCAGAGATTTATTTTCACTTTATAACCAATGTTGGAAACTTGATGGATGCTGTTAACAAAACACTAGAAAGATGTGAATTGAGTGTCTTGGGGACATTCAAACAAATGTACATTTTGAACGAAAAGCTTAAACAGAGAATAAAAGACAGTTTTTATGGCAGCAATGCAAATGAAACTTATTAATGATTTGTCTGTAACACTGCAAAAAAAATATATCAAGTGATTTTAACAAAATTTTACAATGATATGCTTCAGTATCTTGACAAAAGGTTTGATGTGACTGCCAATAATCCATATTCATCATTGGCAGCTTTTGCTTTGGATAAAGAAATTCATTTTGAAGATTTGGAAACTGCAGTGTGTATTCTGAAATTGAAAGATCACATATGTGTTGATGCCATGTATGAAGAGTTCTGTGACTTTCAGAGTGTTCTATGTGAAAGTATTAACAAAGATAACAGTGATATCACAAACTGGTTACATTGTTTTTCTGTTGTGCCAGAACATAAAGTGCTAAACATTTAAAGATTGTTGGATTTTTATTTAGCATACCAGGATCAAATGCCTTTGTTGAGAGGATATTCTCCTTAATGAAAAACAAATGGAATTACACAAGAAATAGGTGTAGCCAGAAACTGATTGAAGCAGAGCTCAGAGTCATGGTTAATTTTGACAATTCATGTGCTGATTTTTTAAATTTGTTCAAACTGATGCAAGATTATTGAAAGCTGGCAAATCCTCAAGCAAATACAATTAAAATGCCTCTAGAAACACTAGGTGAGAGTTTTTTTTAATTTAAATAAGAAAATTGTCTTTGCAGAATATGAGCATTGTTTTATTTCTAGTTTCTGTATATCATTTTCATAAATTTGTTTGAATATAAAGGCGAATTCATTGTCACTACCGGTAACAATATACAAAAATCATTTGTTCGTAAATATGTAATTTAAAATTGAAGAAAAAAAAATTCAACGTAAAAGTACTCCTTTTTAAAAAAAAAAAAAAATCTGGCGACCCCTACTAGATGCGGTAATATTTTATTGATATATTATATACAGTCAGAGATGAAAGTAATAATAAGGTGTTTGGAGACCACATTGTACAAGATTTATACTCTCTACCCCTCAACCTCCACCCTCTTTCTCTCTCTCTCTCTCTCTTTCTCTCTCTCTCTCTCTACCTCGCGTTCTTTGTCCTTAGTAGCATAGCAGAGTGATAGATTCCGAAAATTGTGCATAATTTAGCTTTAAAAAAAGAAGAAAAAAACAATACAGAAAGTATATTACATGTACTGAAGAGTATCACATACATTATCAATCAACGTCACAGATATAATCACCCATCACATTCATTAAAACGCACCACAACTAGCATAAAAAAAAATCATTTAATTGTTACGGAAAGTAGCCGTCGATATAGAGGTTCGCAGAGCTGTAGATTAGTTCGTGAAGTTTGTAGTACAGATGTTAGCGAACGGCAATAAGTTACAACCATTTCTTGATGCTTTCCAGTGGACAAACCTAGAGAAAAAATGGTTACCTAGTCACTGGATTATCTAGTAGCTGTACAGGTAAATAAAAAATAATGTATTCCCGTTCTACAGTATTTCCTTTGGGCATGTTTTTAAACTGATGAACCGTTCTCATATGTGATCTTTGAAATACTTTCTTCTTCTTTCCTTCTTCATTTGCCTTTCAGCGTCGAGGGGAGAAATTATTTTCGGTCTTTTGCTCCTCTGTTCACCTCTGCTGCTGTTATGTTTCCAAGTGATCCTAATTTTCCGTCATCCATTTTTTTCGTGGTCGGCCGTTGGGTCTAGTGTTTTCGCCATTTTATTGAAGATTCGTTGTGTTGTGTTTTGATCTTTCTGCCCTATCATGTGGTCAAAACCATTTTATCTGTTGTTTCTTTATACATTCTATGACGGTGGTTATTCCTAGATTTTTTCCTCAGATCTCCATTTTTAAATTAAATTATTATTTTTATGACTTCAATAAACAGCGACAGTTGGAACAATAAATATGGGGTTCTGTTTTACATTATATTTAATATGCGTGTTTTATTTCCTTAATCTTATTCTATTACAGAAGACCTAAAAGGCATCTGTGTCGTTTATTTGTCTACACATCATCTGAAACGGTACTAGAATGAAAAGCATGTTAAACGTAGAAATAAAAGAAGAAGAGAAGTGCTGCTGAACGAGGAAATTCACAGAGAAGCCTCAGAAAATTTGGACGACAATAGTGAAGATATTAAAGGTACTTTCGTTGTACAAAACAGAAACACGAGGACATGTGATATACTTACAAAATCTTTGCTTTTACTTGATTTGATTCATTATATTTTGCTTCAGTCACTTGAAGAATTGCTTTACTCGAAACTAACACTTGGGAAATGCATTTGTGCTGCTTACAGTTTGTCCAAGCATATGAACATGCAGTTAGTTCAATCGCTGATCGGTGCCATTTCGTGTAAGCAACCTGTTAGTTCGTGTAACCAACCTGTTAGTTCGTTATTGCACTCATTTACGTCATGACTGAGGTCAGATTAACCTGGTCTTTGGTTAGAAAGTTTTCGCACCGGTCGAGATAAAACAAAGGGCCACCCTCATTCAGAGAAGGTCCCAGAGAAGTACAGGTCCCACATCCTCGCTAGCCAAACGGCAGCAATGCCTTCATTACAAATAAAAAGTGCAGGCCAAAAAATGTATATATACTGTATCTTTAAATAAAAAAAAACATAATGTATGTAAATAGGCAAAAAACACTGCTTGTTTTCTATTACGGGAGCAGTTTCCGTTTTTTGACGTGACATTGAAAGGTACACTTCAATCTCACATGCACCATGTTTTGTTAACAGCAAATGAGAGACCTGTTAGCAGCAGCTGTCTGTGCTTGTTCCTGCAGCCAGTAAGACATGATTTATCATGTTTCTCCGTCGTTCCTGCAGCCAGTAAAGACATGATTTATCATGTTTCTCCCTTGTTCCTGCAGCCAGTAAGACATGATTTATCATGTTTCTCCCTTGTTCCTGCAGCCAGTAAGACATGATTTATCATGTTTCTCGTCGTTCCTGCAGCCAGTAAGACATGATTTATCATGTTTCTCCGTTGTTCCTGCAGCCAGTAAGACATGATATCATGTTTTACCCTTGTTCCTGCAGCCAGTAAGACATGATTTATCATGTTTTGCCTGTTCCTGCAGCCAGTAAGACATGATTTATCATGTTTCTCCCTTGTTCCTGCAGCCAGTAAGACATGATTTATCATGTTTCTCCCTTGTTCCTGCAGCCAGTAAGACATGATTTATCATGTTTCTCCCTTGTTCCTGCAGCCAGTAAGACATGATTTATCATGTTCTCCCTTGTTCCTGCAGCCAGTAAGACATGATTTATCATGTTTCTCGGTCGTTCCTGCAGCCAGTAAGACATGATTTATCATGTTTCTCCGTCGTTCCTGCAGCCAGTAAGACATGATTTATCATGTTTCTCCTTGTTCCTGCAGCCAGTAAGACATGATTTATCATGTTTTCCCTTGTTCGTCCTAATATTGTGGAGGACATTGAATCCCGTCATCTATTCATTCACGAACTAAGAATTACAATTCTAATTCTAATTTTTAGAAATCATTGAAAATAATTATTTATCTAATAATTAATTATTAATTCTTACATTTTTCTGTGCAGTAATATAGACAAAAAGAGTGGTGAGGGTTTTTCTGTGTCATTAGTAAAAAAGTAGACAGTGGTAGGAGGGTTTGGGGGGGGGTAGCAGTGAATGATACCAAATTAAAGATATCAAAAGCAAGAGGAGCATTCTTTTGAAACTGGGAAACATATGGAAGTCCAAATAAATTAGGTTAATAAAAACACTTTCAACGCCAATGTTAATTCAGTACTATTTATGAACAAAATGCCAATAAAGAAGATGCACACCTTCATTAACGTATACTGCAAAAGAATAAAAGAAAGGAAATGGCAGAACAAAATCACTAAAATAGAACTATGGAAACGTACCAGTTAAAATACAAGTGGATAAAGAGATACTGCGAGGACGATGGCGCTGGATAGGACACATTGCGTAAAAACTGAGAGTAATACACGACAGACCCTTTTTTGAATCTCAAAGAAAAATACAAAGGGTAAGACAAAGATGATCTTGGAGAAGAAAGATGGAAGCAGAGATGCAGATGATGGGGAAGACATGAATGATCTTAAAAGAATGGCAAGAAACTGAACAGCTTGGGAAGTTTTGTCGAAGACCTATGCTCCACAGGGAGCTGAAAGGAAGAAGAAGTAGAACTACTAATTAAATGTGGTCAAATTTTCCTCATGTGGGTGGAAAGTAAAGCGGACGTGCGCAATACTGACCACATACCCCAAAAATCATGTGTCGAGAGTCTGTAAAATGTCATGGTCACTAACATCATATTCCTTATACGCCACTTGGCGGGACTTTACTTTTTCTTTTTTGATAATTTTCTCAAGTTAAAATGATGTGATCTATGTAGTCACACATTTATAATCACATTATGAACACATTGGTTACACTTCATGAACTTACAGTTCCATTCAATGCCCGGTTGTATGTAAAACCAGGCCCACCGTTAATACATACCCACGTTTGTAGAAAACCAGAGACACCGTTAATACACCCACGTTTGTAGAACCAAGGAGGACACCGTTAATACACCCCCGTTGTAGAACCAAGAGACACGTTAATACACCACGTTTGTAGAACCAAGAGACACCGTAATACACCCCCGTTTGTTAACCAAAAGACACCGTTATACACCCACGTTTGTTTGAACCAAGAGACACCGTTAATACACCCACGTTGTAGAACCAAGAGACACCGTTAATACACTCACACTTGTTCATTACGAATAATACTCACACACCCACGATCCACTGATTGAAACTCACTTTGCTCTTTTGTTAAACAACTCATCCAGATCAAAATATAAAGATGTGTTAATCGTATACTCGTCACTTGCTTGCACAAACCAACTATAGCTTGTTTCATAAGTCGTGCCCAACTTTTAAAATCAATATCTTTTAAACCGCTTTTTGTAATTTTTTCAAAATGTGCATGTATAGTTATAATGATTAGAACCCAACAAAGAATTAATTTCATTAAAAACAAACATTGGGTTATTATTATTGCTTATTTGATTTATATAAATTTATAACGACCCATTGATGTAGTCAAAACTTAGTGTTTACAGTATTTAAGTTAAAAATAGCGATTACAAATCTATACACGCTCAAATTTACGATTTTGCACGCTTTCCGCGTGAGTTATCTGACACAATTAGACACTTGTAGTAAACACGAGACATTGTGTGTTCCATTTCCGTTAATTCAGCGGCGTAACGTGGAACAAAACATTTATCATGAGTCTTAAAATGAAATTCTGCAGTTTACAAACATCGCAATAAAAATGTATGACTATTTTTGCAAAGAGGCTAAACGAGGAAGATTATTTCATTCTTTAGAAAACCCTGAGAATAGGACAAGACACATTTTGGATTTATCTAAACGGTCATTTAATCGCTGGATTCAAGCACGTGACCGTCAATGTTCTAAATATACAAAATCACAAGGAAGAGCCAAAATGTTGGATAATTTCGACAGTGAACTTATTAGAAGTGAAATTCGCAAAATGTTGGATATGAATGAAACTGTTACAATAAGAAAATTTAAAGTATCGCTGAAAAAGAACAACAGTATTGAAATATCAAAGTCTACATTATGGAGGAATGTGAGAGCTGCAGGCTTTACATTCAGAAAGTATTCCAATGGACGAAACATCATCTGTGAGAAGCCACATATAGTAGTCATGAGAAGCAAGTACTTACGTGAAGTAAAAGAGGTGCGCAAGCAAGGTTATGATATTGTGTACTTGGATGAAACATGGATCAATGCTTACCACACTAACCAAAGGGAATGGCAGTCATCAGATGGAAAGATTAAGAGATTAATACCTAGCAGCAAAGGACAGCGCTTGATAATTGCTCATGCAGGTAGTCGACAACATGGACTAATACAGAATGCAGAGCTCATTTTTCTTTCAAAATCCATAGACAATCGGGATTATCACTCTGAGATGAATGGTCACATATTTAAACATTGGATTGAAAATTCTGTTCTCCCAGCACTAGATCGACCATCTTGCCTAATAATGGACAATGCAGCGTACCACAACATTGTTGCACTTGAAGATAAAGTCCCGACGTCATCCAGTACAAAAGATGCTATTAAGATATGGCTCACAAAGGAGCACATACAATTTAATAACATGTACTTAAAACCTGAATTACTATCTCTAGTAAAGCAAAAACAGAGGACAAAGATTTTTCAAATAGATAAGATTATCCAAGAGCACGGTCATATAAGTTTGAGGCTGCCACCTTACCATGCTCATTTAAATCCAATAGAACTAATCTGGGCAAATTAAAAGGACAAGTGGCAGATGAAAATACAACATTCAAAACATGCGATGTAAAGACTCTTGCTAATCTCGCTTTATTAAATATAGACAAAGATTATTGGGCTAAATGTGAAGGCCACGTCTTAAAACAGGAAGAGGAATATTGGAAAAATGATGGTTGTGGAATGTTCAACCCCAAACAGTTATTAATCTTTTAGACTCGTCTGATTCAGAATGAAAGTATATAGCCCCACAATGTCGGCCCTATATTACCTTAAATTATTTCAACAAACGGTCCTTTTCAGGACCACACAACTATGAAAATTGGACATACAGGTATACCTTGATATTATTATCGTCCGTCCTCGAACTGAGCAGACAATAATTCTCCTGGTATTTTGTTTTATCCAGTTATTTCCCCATTACGGCCACGCCTTTACCTAGTGAAAATTAATCGTAGACCAGCAACTACGGTAATTTCTATTCTTTAGGGCTTCACAATTTACAATTTTGACAAACATCAAAGAAATATCGCCGCTTTAAGAAAACTGCAGCTGCAAGATATTTGTTAAATATACATTTAAAGGGTCTTTTGCATTCTAATAACATTTGGAAAATTTCAAAAGCATTTAACAAACGGTTAGAGAGTAATAGCGTTTTGGAGTTGGGCATATGTTTTGAAACGAGCTATAAAATTCATTTAATCAGGGTTTCTAAAAATCAACACGCTGTTAACTCTTTTCGTACTAAAGCTTTTTATCGATGCAACGGAAGAGATTTCAGATACGAAATTGTTCATGGTTATAAGAATCAATCTACATATTTATATTTATCTAACATATAACATATTATAATATGAATTGTTAGATAATTGAACAAGGTATTAGATTTCACCAAGACAAAGTTGATACAATACACGTAAAAAGAATATGGTTTGAAAATAGTGCACACTAATCAAATTGAGAGTGGCGCACTATGCAACGAAATGTACATGGCCGAAATCGGCGTGGCGCACAGTGCGGCGAAACGAACATGGCCGAAATCGGCGTGACGCACAGTGCGGCGAAACGAACATGCCGAAATCGGCGTGGCGCACAGTGCGGCGAAACAAACATGGCGGAAACGGCGTGGCGCACAGTGCGGCGAATCGAACATGGCCGAAATCGGCGTGGCGCACAGTGCGGCGAAATGTACGAGAAGAGTTAAGTGTGAGCTTTATTTTTGCATCCCCCATTGTTTCATTAAACTCCTTAATATAATCAACAAACCTTAGAAAACACAATGTCGACATGCCAGGGAACCTCAAATTGCACCATTTTTCAACGGAACACATCTTCTATAAATGTGCTCACTACAGTTTAAGAACATTTACAATCAACTATTATTAAAACGTCGTCCAGTTTCTGAATCATGTGGTTTGTTTGATTCCATCAGACGAGCCGAAGCCTCACGACCAACCCTACTTGCAGGTGGTTCTGGGTAAAATACTACCACGTGCGCTCAGTGAAATCTGTGAGGTACCTACGTCACTCGATGTTTAATTATGATTGGATAAGCTTGTCACCATCGTAGCCATTGTGTCGTTAGTTTTGTAAGTAAGACAACTGACGTCAAACACTGAAAGTAGTCGGCGACTCATAGCTGAGTGTCCGCGTCATGAATATTAAGCAAAGCTGATCAATATCCTCATTCACATATCTGAAATTTGAAATCTGATTAATCGAGCAGAGTCCTCAAATCGAGGAAATTCTACCCGTACCTTGAAATTCATGTTCAAAATTCATTTTTTTTTAGCCGAAAGGCGCACATATCACAGATTGTTGCAAATTACGATACAACTCAAATTAACACCTTCTTAAGAGCGAACGACGAAGTGGATTATTCATTGGACAAACGCAGAAGAAAGAGTCAGCCTCCTCATAAAATTCAATTCTACAGCACAGTCACAGCCTTTTTGTTAGGAAATTGTAACTTTCTGTGATGACGCGTGAAGTGTGAAAGCCAACACTTGGGCTTGGCGGCTGGAGCCTTCGGGATACAAACGCTGGGTTAATGGAGAATCTCCTGGTAATCAATGACGTTCACAAGACATCCATCATGAACGATGGACTCGCAAGTTGTCAGGTTTAACACTGCCACCCTCAACAAACTTTTATATCTGAAACAGGGCCCAAAGAGAAATGAAATATAAAGTATACCCGTGTCACAATGTCTATTACTGACATGATTTTCCATTGAGAAAACTGCAAGAAAACTGAAGTTAACAAAAGGTACAAAATCTTCATTGCTTTCAGCCATCTCCCAAAGGCTTTTAATCATTTTAATCCCAAAAACAGGAATGGGAATTTTTAAAAAAATAATTCTGTTTAGAATTGACTTCCATTCAAAGAAGACGGTCATAATTCAACCATTCCACGAGGGCTATATAAAGACAGTATACAAAACTACAGTCTTAAACCTTGGGCATTTACTGCCATCACGCCAAAATAACGCCTTTGGAACAACAGAAGTTGTCTATCTTCAGTCTTGATCCGATGAGAAGCTTTCCAACTGAGGCTGACTAAGAGCGATAATCAAAATACGTGAGACATAAATCATCATCATTGAGTGCCGTCTCGGCATCGATGGTTGGCGACCATGGACTGCCATTCCGCTAGCTCTCTTTCTTCCATGGTGCAGATTATCATAGTCATACTTGTCCTTCTTTTGATGTTACTCCTACATGCTAGTCTTTGTCTGCCTCTTTTTGTTGTATTTTCCCTTTCAAGATTACTTTAAGCAGACTGTTGTGTCTTTTAGCATGCCCCAAAAAATCTCATTTATCGTGTTTGAATTATGTTTAATAGTTCTCCATTCATTTTTAGTTGGTTTAAGGCTTCTTCATTTGTTTTCATTTCTTTCTATCCAATACTTCCTATTCTTCTATAAATCCACATTTCAAAGTCTTCAATTTTTATGTTCTATTTTCTTGAGCAACCTTGAGTAAGACCCCTTCCACTCTATAAAGACGTCTGTGAACGTGACACGAGGGATCTTGATATAAATATAATAGGCAGAGAAGATCCTGGTACAGCCAACTCAAGCTGGAGGCAGAGAGTGGACGCAAGCATGGACGCAGGAGAACTTAATTTGAGAAAGGTCGTAGAAGCTGGTGCGCAGAAAGGAAGAAAAAGGCAATCATAATCAAGATTTTTACAATGGAGCTAAATTCATTGTCCCTTGTTATTAAAAGCATTCAGCTACATTATATCGGATTTGTTAGCGTTCCTACAAGTAGGTTTGCTTCAAATGTTTTGATTTCAATAATTTGTCTTCCATAATAAAAAAAAAATGTATTTGTTATAATATAACATGTGTATATTATAATACGTTTTCATTGTTGTTGTATGATTTGTTATATGATGGAACTAGTTTTCCATTTGTTGTATTTTTAAATAGATAATGTAAGTTGTTTTCATTCCATTTTGCATTGCAATAGTTTCGAATGTAGCGAAATTGTAAATGTAACACGTTTTCCCTGTTTGCTGCATTGTACATGAGATCTTATAGGTTAATCTCTGTTTCTTTTCTGCTTCTCTCTTTACTGACTAGGGTCTCAACAGAAGTATACAATTTCTGATTCTTGCTCTTGTGGTCGGCTCAGTCATTGACACTTGATTGTGTTGTAGAGTTTCTCTGATTGTGTGGCTTCTTTTCTCTTTTTGTGTGTGCCTTGTATGGAATGGCATCATTTCTTTTCTCTCTTTTTTTGCGTTCGCCAGCTTTGACCTCTGACGAAGTCCCTGGAGACTAAGAACTGAATTTTGCGTCTTAATCCGTTTTTTGCAGCTGTATGCACAGGGGTCCCTCGCCGCACAGGCAGATAACCTCCGTCTTTTGAGGTACTCATATCTTTTCCGTTCATATTTAATTGAGGTTTCAAGCCGGGCCTCACTGCTGAGAACAGGGGTGGTTGCCGCAGAGAGAAATCATAAATAAAAATCCCAACTGGTGCAGCCGTGTTTTAAACCCACAACCTCTCTGTCTCGAGGCCGGCGTCTTGCCTCGAGACCAACCAGGTCCCCCGAATGGCATCATTAGACATTATCTCCAGGTGGACAGACTACTTCCTTTGTTGTCCTTGTACATAATTCAAAACTGGTTTCGTGTGAACGCTATCTCTTATAACCTTGTTTCTTAATTTTGTCTTTTCTGGTCACTCCTACAGCCTTTCTCAAACATCCAATCTCTTTGGTGACTTTCTCTTCTGATATCTGAGTGACTATGTTTGACACTAGAGCCGTGATAGCTCAGTGGTTAGTGAACTGGACTACAAAGGACAAGTGGTAGGGATCGATCCCAACCGACGGGGTCCGGTTTCACCCAGCCTTTAGTGGGTACGGGATTTTTTTCTGGGAAAGTAAAGCAGCGCGGGCGTAATACCGACCACATTACTCCAAAAATCATGTGCCAATGGTCTGTAAAAATGTATGTTCACTAACATCATATTCCCTGTACGTCACTTGGCGTGACGGGGGTACTTTACTTTACTTATGGTTGACACTTGTGACATAGTGGTGGTAACTATGCCAGTGTATAAGTCTGTGTTTCTTTGTACCGATTGACACTGTCAGCTTTATGTCCCTATTGCTTGTCAATTAAATGCCGTAGTATGTTTTTTCTGATATATAATCGTATATATTATGTTTTGCATGTTATTTTTCGTATTTGTGATTGTATATATCAGATATTTTAATCTGTTGCTCTGTAAAACTCAGAAACGACCTTCGGATCCCATCGAGGAGTTGGCCAGATGGCTGTACCAATGGGCAGACTGCGAACTGTATTACTATGAGAAAGCCATCTTCGCTAGAGTAAGTCATCGTTTACACATTTCAGTTCATATATATAGTGTCTTATTCCAGACTCTGATTCAGCAAATCTTACCCCAACAAAACACCTTCTATATAACAGCAACAGAATGACTGACCAGGTAGGGCGATCAAGTCTCTCAGAAACTTTACATTTTAAGCAACTTTTATCTTAGTCATTGATCAGTTGCCTTTTTAACCCAATATTGTTGAGTACATGTTATTTTATAATTTCCGATGATCTATTTCTTCCACCTGACGAAAGCATACACTGTCTTCTATCTTTATCAACAACTACCCTGAGTTCTTCTTCCAATTTCTCTCTTACTTTTGTTTCAAACATCGATGCTAATTTCAGAAATTTACTTCACAATGACCCCAGTCTCTCAAAAGAGCCAAAGAGCTTGTCATTTATAGAGGTCTAAAAAAGACAGAACTTGTCTCGAACTGTAAGCGTTGCGAGTCAGAAGAGTGTCTTATCCGTTATCTGGAGACTAATCACATCGTTTGTCCCCTGATCTTTATCGCCAAGTCTGAGTTTCTGAAAATGTTTTGTTGAAGTTTTTGGTTTAAATTTTATGGCTGGACCTTTTCTAGTTTGGCTTTAGATGTCGTCACGTTTGTGGACAGGATGAGTGAGGACCTTCCGTTTCTAGGCGGATGTGTTCCTAATGGTGGTTTTTACTTCTTTAAAAAAACGATTGACTCTCTTTTGTTGTTATTGTTGTTTGGTAATACTTGTTTGTTGGCATGTTTTTCAGCGTTCTGATCCGAGTCTGGTGTATCTCCTATTACAATCATTTCGATAGCCATCAATGCTTACAAGCATTTATCATTCGTCATTCAAGAACTAGGGAAACATTCCACATTGTCACATTACAAATAGCTTACTCAGTTCAGGTGGATTTCTTTAATCTGCCACTGGAGGAGAAGGCGCACCTACCAGCACCAGAGCTGGAAGTTGTTAGCGACCCACAGCTGATGGCTTGCGCCAGGATCGGTGAACCAAAACCATCCAGACACTGCTTCACCTCTCCGCGGTGCCTCCAGTAACAGACTAACCTGTCTAGTCTGGCCAAGCGTGCAGGGATCGAAGAGGGAAGACAACCCGGTACTCAAAAATGCCGTGCTGAAGTCGGATGTGTTAGGCCGAAAAGCGCAAATATAACAGTTATACTGCTAACCACAACACAACGCAGACACGTCTACCACGTCCTTGTAAGGGCGGATGATGAAGAGGAATATTCTAGTCTACCATGATACTCTAGAATATTTTAGTCATGGGGCGAACGCAACCAACCAACCAACCAACCAACCAACCAACCAATCTGCCACTGACTTGCTGGAGAAATTACTTACCAGATAAATGTGGAGAGACGCTGGTGTTTCCTCAGAAAGTTCATCACGGTGTTGAAAGTCCTTGGAATTAAGCAGAAATAACAAACGCATAGTCCTAGGAGATACACCAGGATCTAATGAGTCATAAAACTGACTTTAGTCATCAAATAACTTGCCAAAAGAAGGACTATTGACTGTCAGCCAGAATATTTCTCAGTCATACTGGTTTATCTGCTAAGAGAAGGAGAAATGACAAGAAATTTTTTTTGTTTAATGGTATGGTTGAAACTTTACGTAATAAATGAGCGAAACAAATCAGAACAACGTTTCGGCTCAATAAGCCTTCAGCAAGAACAAACAAACAACACACACAGATATGTAGGTAATATATGTACTAGAATAAATACGTAGAACAATATACAAACATAGAAAAGGAACAAGAGAAGGACTATTGACTGTCAGCGGAAATATTTCTCGAAGTCACACTGGTTTATCTGTCAAGCGAGTGCAAACAATAGGGAGTCATTTATGTCTTGGTCCAATCGTTTTTTCCTGGATGTATGCTTCCCGCTTTTGTTCTTTAGAGACCTTTATGTCACATGATATGGATGTGACCTGTGCTTTTATCTGTCTGGTGTGCAATCAACTATTTATCAACATTATTGTGACAGACTCTCAAAGCATGTACCGAGAAATGAAATTAGGCATGTTGCGCAGTGATTGGGCTGATCACTGCCAACTATAGATGACTAAAGCCTGCGGGATGAGAGGAAAGCAGTTGTGGGTAGAGTGAGGTCTGCCGTTTGTGGCGAAAATGTCACTCTAGTTGGAGGGTTTTACTTTCTGCCTCGGGTGTTAGTAAATATGTAGTTGGCTGTGGGCTGATCGACTCGAAAGGTTGCAGGTGTGGAACATGCTTGGATATACTGCCTGGGACACACCAATGTGCATATAAACAGGCCGATCGGCTGGCTGGTAGGACCCAAAGGCAGGAAATATAGAGACGTGACAAGATAGATTTACTAAAGACTCCTAGAGCTACTTTATCCTACGAAGATGAAATCAAATAAATAACTAACCCTTACTTTAACCGAATGAAGAATCGGGGTCTGAGTCTACAGTGGATATCTGACGTTGGTTTTAACTACGACTAAACGTATGAGTCATTATAAAAGAGTTCTTAAATTCGACATAAATGGGCGGAAAATAAAAACAAACAATCAGTTTCATTAGCTCAAAGATAAGGTCGATATGTCTTGGTCTTTCTGTTATGTTTACTTGGCCAAACCTCCATCTGTTGCTATTTCATGTAGTCTATGGCGGGAATTATTTCTAATTTTCTTCTCAGTTTTTTTCTGATCTTGGCTCTTGTCATGTGATTAAAATCATCATCATCATCGAGTGCCATCTCCGCCACGAAGGTTGGCTACCATGGAGCGCCATTCTGCTCTGTCTCTTGCTTGATGGTGCAGGTTATCATAGGCTGATTTGTCCATCTTTTGATATTACTCGTCCATGCTAGTCTTGGTCTGCCTCTGTCTCTTTTACCGTGTATTTTCCCCTCCAGGATTACTTTTAGTAGGCTGTTGAGTCTTTTAACATGGCCCAAAAATCGCATTTGTCTTGTTTGAATCGTGTTTAGTAGTTCTCTTTTCATTTTTAGTTCTTTTAAGACTTCATCGTTTGTTTTCTTTTCCTTCCATCCAATTCTACCTATTCTTCTATATATCCACATTTCAAATGCTTCAATTCTCTGTTCTGTTTTCTTGTCTAATGTCCATGTTTCTGCACCATATAGGAATTTTGAGAAGACATAACATTTTGCTATTCTTAGTTTTAGCCCTGGTGTTATTTGTTTTGATGTTAGTATGTTCTTCATGACATTAAAATTACTTTTTGCCATTCCTATTCTTTTGTTTATTTCAGTTGTACATTTTCCATCACTGGTTGTAGTATGTCCAGGGTAGTTGTAGTTCTGAACTGTCTCCAGTTCTATTCCTTCAATTGTGATATCCACTTGATTAACATACACAATTGTAAATATACTTTTACTATTATTGTTCAAAATGAGTGACTGCTTTATCTGATGTTGCCACCAGATGACGTCAATGTCTAACAGCAAGACGTAATTATCTATGTATCTCAATAGGAACTTCAGCTCATGGCTCTACAACTGGAGAAAGAGAACGCCAGAAGTCTGGCAAGAATGGCAATTCTCAAGAAGGAAATTAACGGCCTCAAGGTGTTTATTATTAGTAGTGTGTGTGTTTGTGTGTGTGTGTGTGTGTGTGTATGCGTGCGTGCGTGCGTGTGTGTGTGTGTGTGTCTGTAAAGGGGGGAAGCGGGGGGGGGGGGGGTGAATCTCTTGCTTTACCCTCCTGTGCTTTCTGCGCTTTTTTTTTTCAGTTTTGTGTGTGTTTAGTTACATATAACGATATGATTATTTACATATAGCGATGTGTTTAGATACATATAACGATGATTCGGGTTCGATCCTGATCGACGGCTTCCGGGCTCATCCAGCCTTAAATGGCGACAGGATTTCTTTCTGAGAAGTAAAATGACACGGGCATGATACCGACCGAATTACCCCAAAAATCATGCGCTGAAGGTCGGTGAAAATTCTGGTCATTAACAACAGATTACTTAAAGGCCACATGACGTCACAGTACTCTTTACTTTTTTTTAAAAAAACTATTAGCTATAGTAATGAAAAGAGAACAACTGGAATATATTGTAACAACTGGAAAAAATTGAGGGACGAAGAGATAGAGGGAAGCAAAGAGAAAAAATAACAGACAGCTTAAGAGAATGGCTTGGCAGAAGGTCAACATCAGAAATGATAAATAGCTGCCGAGATCGGAAGTTGTGGAGAGACATGATCACCTACACCAGCAGGCCCGGTACTTGATGATGATGATAGTAGCCAGGAAGAGTGTGCCCCAGCCACGTCAAGTGACGTTGGCTTAGCAGGGAATATATGATGTTGTGTTTAAGAACAGCGATGGTTGATCCTTCCAGCTGATACCTATCATTCTTTTTAGGCAGCGCAAGTAGGATTTCACAACAGCCTACTAAAAGTAATATTGGAAGGGAAAATACAAGGTAAAAGAGGCAGAGGCAGACCAAGACTAACATGGACGAGTAACATCAAAAGATGGACAAGTCAATCTATGACAACTTGCACAATTAGAGCAAGAAACAGAGTAGAATGGTGATCCATGGTAGCCAACCTTCGTTGCGGAGACGGCACTCTATGATGATGATGATGATGAAGTGGGATGTGTCGGTCTGACGCTCCTAATGAGTACATGTTATCCATGCCTCACTACTTTATAGTAGATTGCTCAATACTTAGGCCTGGTATACTTAGAAAAATAAACATAAGTTGTATTGGGCAGCTGAACTAATAAGAAAGAGAACAACATGTAATGTTTCGACTACAGACTATCATTAGAAACATGAAAACAAATAAACATGTCATTCAACACGAAGAATAACGGCCAACATTTCTTGGTGTGATAGACAGAAGAAGGGACACAAATATGTTGCCGCAGAGACCAATGGAGATCCGCCCATCGAGGAAGGTCGCTTTTGAAATTCGCAAATATTTGTGATGTGCACTTGTCTTATCGGCACCGTTAATGGAATAAGTCACCGTGTGGGAAAAAGTGATATCTGAGAGTTACATTCTACAAATATATGCGTCCTTATACAAGACACATGAGTCTATGTCGTGTCCCCTAGTCTCGTTTAGGGACCTCCAATTTCCTCATCTTTACCTGCGGTCGCCGTAAAATATTCTGATGTCTTTAGGGGGTCATATGGCTCCTGGTTGAGAAAAGATTATCCAAACAACATGCAACTACAGCCTTTGTCAAGAAATGAGAAGTGCCAGAGTCAGACTATAATTGAGGTCTACATTCCACTCTACATAACTTCATGTCACTAGATATACCTATAGTATGTTATGTCTTTTAGATCGCCCATTCAGCTGGTTAATGTCAGTATTCTTCTCAACATGTTATGTCTTTTAGACCGTCCATTTGTCTTGTTAATGTCAGTATTATTCTTAGTCTGTTATGTCTTTTAGACCGCCCATCAGTGTGACTAATGTCTGTACTCCTCCTTCTCTGTTAATGGTTACTGCTTAAATAAAAAAGATCACAATAAGAAATGGATAAACCAGAAATGAGCTTCATCTAGACAGTTAACATCAACAAGAAACTTCGAAATTTTCCAATTTCTAGGGTCTGCCGGAGGGACTCATAGGACTGGAGAATGAAGATCGCTTGTCCAGTGCAGTTGCCGCGTCAGAATCGGAGTTTTTATTCTATCCCCGATAGGAAAAAAAAAACATATCGAGATTCGAACCCGCTTTGTCCTGATGTTGTGCCCGACAAGTTATCAATCCGTCCACCCGCTCTCGCAGAGAATTAACGTTATTTCAAACAGAGGTGTATTCCTCCCGGAACCTAACTGTAATATTAATCACGGGGTTGGGGTAAGGAGGACGTCATGTATATATAAATGTGCATACATATGTGTAAACACACTCACTGAAACATGATATTATTGATAACACAACACGTGATTTTGTTCTGGCAGCACCTCTTGTCAAACGTTCAAGCGTTTGAATCATTTCTGATGAAAGAGAAGGCCTCGAAAGGAAAACTGAGTGCAACAAGTTCAGATTTACTGGAAGGTGAAAGAGAGGGGACTGGGTATGAAGATGACGAATGGTATGTCTCTGGAAGAAAAATGGCAGCTGATGAGGCGAACCTGGGTAAAGTGAGTATAGGACATTACTGTCAGATGATTATCAATTTTCCACCGCAAGAAGAGGCAGTGCATCTAGAAGACACAAAAAAGGGACAGGTGCCGATTATGGTGATGATACTTTGTCAGACTATTCATATATCCAGGATAAGAAGCGACATCGAAAACAAGCGAATATAGAATACGACAGTGATGGTGTACCCATAACTAAATTGAGAGGGACACGAGCATCGAAGAGAAATCTCAATGCTTATGATGCTCAACGTTTGTTGTCGCTGGATATTGATTCATTCGGTCGGATGCGAAGAAACTGTTCGGCTTTAGTGTGACACCCGTGCGCTGCCACTGGTACTTGGCTGAGCCGAGGGTTCTAGTGTGCGTTCATCCAGTTCTGGGAGAATTACGTGCAAATGTTCCGTCAATGACACCCTTTTCAGGTAAGCCTTTTCATTAGAAAAACATGCGATGTTTTGTTGGGAGAACAACCAATACATTTTGTGTATGTGAAACAGGCGGTATGATTATGTGCCAGGGAGTACGAGTTCGATCCTGCTTCGGATCATATATTGTTCTATGTTTTTTTTTCTGTTGTTTAATTGTCATTTTTTCTGAGCGCTCCAAAATATACCCCTTCCTCCTATGATTCGCTGAATTATCGCCACGGAAGTTTCCCTCTATAATAATATACATTTATTATTATTTGTCTCCAGTATAAAAACCACTGGAAACTACTATTCGTGCAGTTTCGTCCTATAAATGTTTGCCTGCAACACAAATATTCAGCCCTACCGGTAGATACTTGTCTTAATAGGAAAATACAGAAATACAATTATTCCTGAGCTGTGATCGTAACCCTATACTATAGTAATGAGAACACCTGCGTGAAAGACATCGTCCACGATAGTTAATGTTTTAGTTAGCTGAGTGGCAGTGTTCCCTAGCGTTCGGCTTCTCGTGGCAAGCGCGCAGTGCCAAGGAGTACGGGTTCGATCCTGCTTCGGACCATATATTTTTTTTTTCTGTTGTTGTTTATTTGTCATTTTTTCTGAGTGTTGTAAAACATAACCTCTTCCTCCTATGATTCGGTATAATTATGGCAGGTAGAAATTGTGGGGGTGGGGGGAATGGTTATGCAGGTTGTAGTCGCAACGCATGAATGTGTGGTGAGATAGAAGTGTATGAAGATGCGTAAGGAGAAGCGTATGTAAGATGTATGGAGAATCGTAGTCCCGTACAAGGTCTGACACTTGATAGCAACGATCGTTTGACATGTTGGTTATAGCATTTCTGTCTTAGGTGCCGCCTTCACCTCGAAAGGACAATCGATATACGGTTTGAACACAAAGGGATTAGAAACAGTCACTGTATATGAACCAGTGATGTATTGTGATATATGGAGAATATGGTGTTTGTATAAAGAACCAGTGATGTATGGACAAATGGTGTTTGGTATAGGGAACCAGTGATGCATTGCGATGTATGGGCATATGTGTTTGTATAGGGAATTAGTGATGTATGGAGAATATGGTGTTTGAATAGGGAACCAGTGATGTATTGAAAATATGGTGCTTGTATAGGGAACCAGTGATGTACTGTGATGTATGGAGAATATGGTTTTTGCATAAGGAACCAGTGATGTACTGTGATGTATGAAGAATATGGTGTTTGTATAGGGAACCAGTGATGTATTGTGATATATGGAGAATATGGTGTTTGTATAAAGAACCAGTGATGTATTGTGATGTATGGACATATGGTGTTGGTATAGGGAACCAGTGATGCATTGCGATGTATGGGCATATGTGTTTGTATAGGGAATTAGTGATGTATGGAGAATATGGTGTTTGAATAGGGAAACCAGTGATGTATTGTGATGTATGGAGAATATGGTTTTTGGTATAGTGAACCAGTGATGTATTGAAAATATGGTGCTTGTATAGGGAACAGTG
>JAVIAB010000092.1:179663841-179938615 GCA_032433765.1 Megaustenia siamemsis
CACACAACCGCACATGCATCTACTCACCACACACGCAACCACACATGCATTTAAACACCACACACACACGCACACACACAACCACACATGCATCTACACACCACACACATAACTGCGCAATACATCTACACACACACAACCACACATACATCTATACACCAAACACACACAACATAAATAACCTCATAACGTTCTCACATAAATTTGGAAACTGAGCAATGTTAATCGTGGGTATTTACAATTCGTTGTTTTGAGAGTAGCTTCCCTTTGACTTAATTGCGCGAAATTTTAAACCCCAGTTCTATTGTTCGAAACCAATGTAAGCTGAAGACTGTCTCCTCTTGTGTATATCTTCTAACTGAGGCCTTATTTTACTTTCTGATGTTCTTGTGCCATAAATTGTGCTCTCTGTGAGCTACGATCTTCTGTCAGATTTTCCCCAGCATTTTCGTTTTGACAAATGCCCTGCGCAGAAGCTATTAATAATTAAGTGCATGCAATATAGAGGCATCTTGGCGATAAGGAAAAAATGTTATGTTTGGAGAAGAAAACAGGAGCTGTTATTTATTTAAGGTGCAAACAAAGTGACATGATTGAGTGAGTGAGTGAGTGAGTATGTGAGTGAGTGAGTGCGTGGGTAGACATATAGAGTGAATGAGTGAGTGAGTGAGTGTGTGGGTAGGTGAGTGAGTGAGTTAGTTAGTGAGCGAGTGGGTAAGTGAGAGACTGAGTTAGTAAGTAGGTGAGTGAGTGGAGCGGTGAGTGAGTGAGTGGGTAGGTGAGTGAATGAGTGAGGAAATGAGTGACTGAGTAAGTAGGTGAGTGAGTGAGTACGTAGGTGAGTGAGTAAGTAAGTTGATGAGGGAGTGAGGGAGTGAGTGGGTTAGTGAGTGAGTGAGTGTGCAGATGGGTAGGTGATTGAGCGAGAGGGTAGGTGAGTGAGTGAGTTGGTGAGTGAGTGAGTAGGTAGGTGAGTGGATATGCGAATGAGTGTGTAGGTGAGTCAATGAGCGGATAGGTGAGTGAGTGAGTGTGTAGGTGAGTGAATGAGTGGGTAGGCGAGTGAGTGACTAGGTAAATGTGGGAGTGTGTGTATAGGTGAGCGAGTGAGTGAGTGGGTAGGTGAGTGAGTAGGTGAGTGAGTGTGTAGTTGAGTGAGTGGGTAGGTGAGTGAGTAGGTAGGTGAATGAGTAGGTAGGTGAGTGATTAGGTAGGTGAGTAAGTAGGTAAGTGAGTGAGTGTGTAGTTGAGTGAGTGAGTGGGTAGGTGAGTGAGTGGGTAGGTGTGTAAATTGGAAGGTGAGTGAGTTGGAAGGCGAGTCAATTTGTAGGTAAATCGGTGGGTAGGTGAGTCAGTCAGTGAGTGGGTGTGAGTGAATGGGTAGGTGAGTGAGTCAGTGAGTGAGTGAGTCAGTGAGTGAGTGAGTTAGTGAGTGAGCAATGAGCGATTGAGTGATTAGGTAAGTTAGTGAGTAATGAGTGAGTGAGTAATGTGTGAGTGAGTAATGAGTGAAATGAGCGAGAGAGTTAATGAGTGAGCGAGTAATGAGTGAGTGAGTAATGAGTGAAATGAGTGAGAGAGTTAATGAGTGAGCGAGTGAAATACCAACAACAGTTTATATAGTTCTTCGGTCACAAACATGTTATGTCCTAACTGATGTCATATTTTCTAAACCCGTTTGGGTTTTACTCAAAATTTCTGAACCACTCATTAAGTACAGACACTGATTTATTCTCTTGAGCTTTGTACTAAATCTTTTCTTTGAAAATTTAATGTGTCTCGCCCGCTCATAATTACTGTCCCCACTATAATCATGTTAGTGCTGGCTGAAACTTTGACAGCTGTAAAATGATATTATAATTGCAATTTGTTACAGGTGATTCTCATTGGTCGAAGATCCTGCAGGTCAACACGGATACTGTTGGAGTTCGGCATAAAAATGTATCCGGATGTGCAGAAGTGTTAGTTTGAGGGAGCCTCCAATCTGTCGGCTTGGGCTCAATAAAAATACAACGGGACATTACTCTGTCAGTAAAAAGAGCGATAGGAGCGCAGAAATAGGCATCATCGCTTCAATAACTACTCGTATTCGACGCTGGCTTCAAACTAAACGTAAATATGAGGTATCACCGGTCAGGGAAATAGCATGTGATAAGCAAGACAGACTTGGAAAGACCGGAAGTGATTGTAAAATTACAGGAACCTCTGGGAACTGTCTTAGGTCAGAGGTCATCAAGGAAGAATACTTGATCATTAGCCACGTAAACAGCTACCACCCAGAACTGAAACGATCTGAAGCTCTCAATTCCTTAGGCTACAGCAAATTCACATCAAAATCTGCTTCTTCCACACACGCTACTGGGAAGGGCGACAATTTTAGTTTGCCATTGTTGAGCCAAGAGAGATCAGCAACTGCAGGCATGTCTACATTCAAAGCTCCAATCGTTGACATCAATATCGAGTTCGCAGACCAGTACACACCAACGGAGCCGCGCTCCTACTTCATCGCCAACCCTCTGAAGCTCAGTCAGAGACTAACCCCAAAGGCCGCGATCATGACCCCAGCTACAAGGGTACTGTCCAGGAGCCAACAACTGCGTCAATCCAGGAACAAGTACATGAAGTTGCTGCAGAAGGCCGGACAGCTTAGCCCGGGCAGGTGAGATGACAATTAGAAAGACCTGAAGAATTCTGATTACGTAATTAATCTACCTACTTACCTGCTTACCTATCCACCTACCCACATATCTACTTACATACTTACTTGATATAATATAATATAATATAATATAATATAATATAATATAATATAATATAATATAATATAATATAATATATATAACATAACATAACATAACATAACATAACATAACATAACATAACATAACATAACATAACATAACATAATATAACATAATATAATATATCTGTCTGTCTGTCTGTCTGTCTGTCTGTCTGTCTAAATATCTTAGTATCATTAAAAGCTTTTGAAGAACGCAGAAACAAACCATTGCTGCCTAGCAGTTGGCACAGAGAGTAGGTAAGGCTATGTGAGAACATACAGGCAGAAACCACGGGCAGGTCCAACAGCTCTGGCTGGCATCCACCCTACAAGAAGGAAAACTCCTACATCAAATCCAGATTCAACTTGTAGACGGTGTCAGCCACAGCGTAGGTTACGAAGAAAAATCAGGATACACGCAAATAAGAGTACCGACCATACGACCAGTTAATCTTGTGTTAGGATGTTGTCCTTGACTATAAAAGAAGATAAAAAGTCAAGTTCGCGTGATCACTATACTTGAACGCTGAATAAGATCCTAATATAGTATAATGACATTTCATTTTTAATTATTTTCATTATTAATAAGTATATAATATATGTCGCCAAAAATAAACAGAACAGCAACATAACTATAGAAGGCAGGCAACTAAAACAGTAGAGGAATTCAAATACCTAGGAAGTTTAATGATAAACGATAATTCTCAAACAGCAGAGATAGAATCAAGATGAAACAAAGCTTGTCAAATCATTGGATAGTTATCACCACTATTGTCCAACAAGGAAATAACTCTAGAGGTAAAACGAGCACTATACAATACAATCTTCATCCCAACGTTGTGCTACCAATGCCAGACCTGGACCCTAGATGCAAGAACAAAAAGAAACATAACCTCTACAGAGATGAAATGTGTTAGACGAATGACAGGAAACAGTCTGAGAGATAAGATCAGACATGAAGAACTGAGAAAAAAGCTAGGAATAACCCCCGTCATAGAATATATAAGGAAACAACAGATAAAATGGTTTGCCACGTGACAAGGCAGAAAGATCAAAACACACCACAACGAGCCTTCAACAAACTTGTGAGAACACCAGACCCAAGGGTCGACCACGAAATAAGATGGATCGATGGAATAGTAGAAGCACTAGGAAACATAACAGCAGCAGAGGCGAACAGATGAGCAAAAGGCCGCAAATTATATCTCCCCTCGACGCTGAAAGGCAGATGAGGAAGGAAAGAAGAAGAAGGTATAAATATCATTGCTATATTTTACAACATTCAATCGTTAACTGATTTTTGCAAACAAGTCACTACCACTATCTTCTACCATCTTGTGGGTGGAGCTAGAAGTCCCTGACTGGAACCATCAGCGCCCCCGCCAAACCTGGTCTCGGAGAAAAACATCATCTCCTGTCATCAAGAGAAGACAACTCAAAACATGGCCGCTTCCATCTCGAAAACAATTGCGTGCAGGTATAACAAAGAGCTTTATTTTAAACTTGCACACATTTCAGCCACCTTTTTACAGTGCAATTATATCGCTTATTGTTTTGTTCAATTTATAGTTCTATTTCTTCAATTAGTTTGTTGCTTATTGTGTTTAATTTATAGTTCTGTTATCGCAATTAAGTTGATTATTTTGTTCAATTTGTAGTTCTATTTTCTCAATTAGGTTTTTGATTATTGTGTTCAATCTGTAGTTCTTTTATCGCAATTAATATGTTGATTATTTTGTTACATTTATAGTTCTATTATCGCAATTAATATGATGATTATTTTGTTACATTTATAGTTCTTTTATCGCAATTAATATGATGATTATTTTGTTACATTTATAGTTCTATTATCGCAATTAGAGTTAATTATTTTGTTCAATTTATAGTTCTATTATGGCAATTAGGTTGCTAATTATTTTGTTCAATTTATAATTTTAATATCTCAATTAGATATTGATTATTTTGTTCAATTTATCATTTTAATATCTCAATTAGATATTGATTATTTTGTTCATTTTATCATTTTAATATCTCAATTAGATATTGATTATTTTGTTCCATTTATAATTTTAATATCGCAATTAGATATTGATTATTTTGTTCAATTATAATTTAATATCTCAATTAGATATTGATTATTTTGTTCAATTTAATAAATCAGTGTTTCTGACTGATGTTCAGAGAGAAAAAATCACAGGCTGAATGATCGATTGTCGAGGTCTATATAGTTTTTATGAAAAGATGACTGACTGATTGCTTGATTACTTGAGTGACTGATTGATTGTGCCGAGAATTGGCTATACTGTACTCCCAGACCGTCCACAGGTATTCAGTTCCCAAGAGCTGACAATGAAGATTCAGCAACTTATGACTTCTGTGATCAATCTCCGACTCTCTTACTGCCATGCTTTCTTTCACTGAATATGTGTTTAGCTTTTAGTTCCCCTTAACAAGTATAAGATCGATAGACTAGTCAATTACATCCACATTCTTCAATATGCGTACATTCAATACCCTCAGTATCTCTTTTAGTCATTACCTTCAGTATCTCTTTTAGTCATTACGTTCAGTATCTCTTTTAGTCATTACCTTCAGCATCTCCTTTAGTCAATGCCCTCAGTATCTCTTTTAGTCATTACCTTCAGTATCTCTTTTAGTCATTACCTTCCTTCCTTATCTCTTTTAGTCAATGCCTTCAGTATCTCTTTAGTCATTACTTTCAGTATCTCTTTTACTCATTACTTTCAGTATCTCTTTTAGTCATTACCTTCAGTATCTCTTTTAGTCAATGCCCTCAGTATCTCTTTTAGTCATTACCTTCAGTATCTCTTTTAGTCATTACCTTCCTACTCGGGCAGATGGTGCTCGTAAACCTGGGAGGGTAGACCATCTAAGGGCAGAATCCCCCTACAGAAAAGACAATCTGCTGCCTTGCAGGAAGATTGGGGACAATCAAAGGCTAAGGAAAGCAAACCTGAAAAAATGCTGGCTGAAATCGGATGCACTGGGCCACTGGCGCAGAACACAGTGCAACGTATTAACGGGTGTTCAGTCAGAGTGGATCTGGCGGACTCTAAATGTGACGTTCTGTCTGTGGGGGCGATCAACACACTTAACCTGACAGCTGACTTCATGTGGGAGTCTGGAATCCTACTCTGACTGAGTCCTGATCGCAGAGAGAGAAAGAGGGGGTATCTCTTTTAGTCATTACTTTCAGTATCTCTTTTACTCATTACTTTCAGTATCTCTTTTAGTCATTACCTTCAGTATCTCTTTTAGTCAATGCCTTCAGTATCTCTTTTAATCATTACTTTCAGTATCTCTTTTAGTCATTACCTTCAGTATCTCTTTTAGTCATTACCTTCAGTATCTATTTTAGTCATTACTTTCAGTATCTCTTATTGTTATGCCCTCTGTATCTCTTTTACACATTACTTTCAGTATCTCTTATTGTTATGCCCTCTGTATCTCTTTTACACATTACTTTCAGTATCTCTTTTAGTCATTACCTTCATTATTTCTTTTAGTCATTACTTTCAGTATCTCTTTTAGTTAATGCCTTCAGTATCTCTATTAGTCAATGCCTTCAGCATATCATTTAGTCAATGCATTCAGTTTATTAGTTCATTTCCTCTTATATACATCATCATCAAGTACCGGGCCTACTGGCGTAGGTGATCATGTCTCTCCACAACTTTCGATCTGGACAGTTCTTTATCATTTCTGTTGTTGATCTTCTGCCAAGCCATTTTCTTAAGCTGTCTGGTATCTTCAAGGCTTATATATATATTTTTTTTTTAAAAACGTAAAGTACCCCCGTCACGCCAAGTGGCGTATAGGGAATATGGAGTTAGTGACCATAAATTTTACAGATCCTTGGCACATGATTTTTAGGGTAATGTGGTCGGTATTACGCCCGTGCTGCTTTACTTTCCCATTTAAGGCTGGGTGAATCCGGAAGCCGTCGATTGGGATCGAACCCTACCGCTTGTCCTTTGTAGTCCAGTTCACTAACCACTGCGATATCGCGGCTCCTTTTATATATATATATATATATATATATATATATATATCTATCTATCTATCTATTGACCTTTCGAGCCGTAACCGGCCCATAGGGCGTAGACCAAGATACACCTTCTCCTATATGAATTTTTGTTCTAGCAGTTTTCTTTTAAAGATATTTTATCAAATCTCGCCATCTGTCTCTGTTCTGTGCAAGCAGTTCTATCTCATTGAGGGAGCCGATTCCTGCTGCTCTTGCCTCTCTCATCAATGTTCTTCTCAGTGTCTCCCTGGGTCTTCCTCTTTTTCTTTTACCTGTTGTTTCCCATATGAGGGCTTGCTTTGCTATTCGATTATTATCTCTTCTCATCACATGTCCAACGTATGACCATCGTCTTTTCTTTATTACTGAAGATATTAGTGGTTGATTGGCGATTTCTCTAATTTCCTCGTTTGTTTTGAATTCGTTCCATTCTATACCAAGTATTTTCCTTAGACATTTATTTCGAATGCGTTCAACTTTGTTTCTATATCTCTTGTTGTTTTCCAGCTTTCACACGCATACGTAAGGGTTGATAGTACATTTGATTTGAATAGCCTAAGTTTTGTGTTTGTGCTAATGAGTTTTGATTTCCACAACTTTTCAAGGCTTCTGAAAGACATTGCTGCTTTAGCCAGTCTGATTCTAATTTCTTTGCTCGTATCCCCTTCTCGATCAATGTGACTTCCAAGATAGATGAAGTGATCGATCTCTTCTACTGGTTTGTTTTCCATGTATATTTTGTCACTTGTTGGAATTAAACTTTTCATGACTTTAGTCTTTATATATATATATATATATATATATATATATATATATATATATATATATATATATATATATATATACAAAACTGAATTGACTGGCTATTCCTCTTATATATATATATATACGAGACTGAAGGAAGAAAGGGTTCGAGAAAAGGTAGCAGAGAATCTCTTGGTAGGAAGTCATGAATAGAACTGATAATAATGGTAACTCTTTATTCAGAGCTTCGCAGCAGAAGGTAATCTGATCATCAGAAGCAGAACCTCCGTGGTACAAGTGTTTTGGTCCTTTAGTTTCTTGACAAACTAGGAGAGAAGGGGGTGGACTCACCTGGGTCATGACTCCCAGACCTTCTGCCGTGTTGAACTTGAAGGCTCATAACACATTCATGTACAACTACTAGACTTATTATGTGCAACACGTCAGGTCGAATCTACTGCCAAAACCCTGTCGTACAAGTGTTGGGAGAGAGGTGGGATACATGATCACTAACGCCAGCAGGCATGGTTCTTGATGATGATGATATATGCATACATACATACATACAAGAAATACACACATACACCACATACATACATACATACAACACATACATACATACAACACATACATATAACACATACATACATACATACAACACATACATACATACAACACATACATATAACACATACATACATACAACACATACATACATACAACACATACATACATACAACACATACATACATACAACACATACATACATACAACACATACATACATACAACACATACATATAACACATACATACATACATACAACACATACATACATACAACACATACATACATACAACACATACATATAACACATACATACATACATACAACACATACATACAACACATACATACATCCATACATACATACAACACATACAACACATACAACACATACAACACATACAACACGTATATTCATACACCACATACATACATACAACACATACAACACATACATACAACACATGCATACAACACATACATACAACACATACAACACATACATATAACACATGCATAAAACACATACATACAACACATACATACAACACATACAACATATACATACAACACATATAACACATACATACAACACATACATACAACACATACATACATACATACATAAATACAAAACATACATATATACATACATACAACACATATAACATGTACTTACATACATACAACACATACATACATAAACACATACATACATACATAAATACAACACATACATACATACACACATACATACATACAACACATACATACACACATACAACACATACATACATACAACGCATGCATACACATACATACACATACATACACACATACACACATAACACACATTTACATACATACAGACATAAATACAACACACACATACATACAGACATACATACAACACACACATACATACATACATACATACAACACATACAACATATACATATATACATACATAAACACATACAACACATACAGACATGCATACAACACATACACACACAACACATACATACTTACAACACATACATACATACAACACACACACACATACAATACATACACACATACATACACATACATACACATGCACACACATACATAACATGCACACACATACACACACATGCACACGCATACATACATACACACATACATACATACAAACTCACAAACACACACATACATATAACTTCTCTGGATTCTTCTCTAGATGATGACTACCACACAAGTGCCAGTCTGATGCTCTGCTAAGCAGAGGTTATCTCGTCCTGTGGCACTCTCTTCATCTAACAACGCCATAATCTCCTGTATTCTATTTCGCTGACTGATTCATGTTTTTCACTTCACGGTTACTTCTATTTCCCAGTCAAAACAAAAATGTATTTGCACTCTCCTTCAATTTCCCCGAAGCGTTCATAACATGACAGATCTAGTGAGAAATCTCTTTTCTGTTTGCGGTTTCTGTGTCTGTAGCTTTGTTAGTTGCATAGTCTGCAGCTAATGGTAACAAAAAGAAAAAGGCATTACACAATGCACAACAACGACAAGTGGAACAATATTAAAACAGGTAAATGAATTTAAATATAGGGTGTTTATAAAGTCTCACTACACTTGGTATCTAGGTCAATTTGAAAAAAATGTTTATGACGTCATCACAATATGTGCTCAATGGTAAGTTCACTTGTTGCGACAGTTTTCTTAATGACTTGTCTGGACTTTTAAGGATTCTGTCTTGGATATCTAAACATATTTCATCATTCACAGCAGGCCTACCAGATCATGGAGCATCTTCCACATTTCCAGTAGCAATAAACTTATTCAACAAATTTCATTGACAGTGGGAGCACATATTGTGATGACGTCATAAACATTTTTTTTTCAAATTGACCTAGATACCAAGTGTAGTGAGACTTTATAAACACCCTGTATATGTGAACAATGTTAACCTCAGATGGTAAATGTACAACAGAGGTGAGATGGAGAATGGCTCTGGTAAAAGCAGCTTTCCAAAGAATGAGGAAGATACTGTACAATCCATTTTTGACAATAGAAATAAGAAAATGAGTTCTTAAATGTAATGTAGAGCCAGTCTTAACATATGGATGTGAATCATGGATAATAGGACAAATCACTGGAGGCTGTATAAATATGGTTTTACAGAAGAATGTTGAGAATACCATGGACAGCTAATAATAAAAATGAAAATTTTCTTAAAGAGGTCAAGCAAAGAGAGAGCTAATATCCAAAATTAGGAAGATCTTTTGGCCATGTAATGAGAAGGGAACAGCTGGAATATATTGTGACAACTGGAAAAATTGAGGAGCGAAGAGATAGAAGGAAGCAAAGAGGAAAGATACCAAACAGCTTAAGAGAATGGTTTGGCAGAAGGTCAACAACAGAAATAATAAATAATTGTCGAGATAGAAAGTTGTGGAGAGACATGATCATCTGCGCCTCAGGCATGGTGCTTGATTATGATGAGTTTCATTTTATTGCAAAATAATAATGGAGCGAATTATATCATTCAAACGCCATTAGTTTGAGCTGTCTAAGAGTGCGGGTTTGAGAGTAAGGAACTTGTCTCTTCATGTGGGAACACTTCGATGATTAGTCGAACGGAGATCATTGTGAGATGGGTAAGGCACAAATTCTATAATAATTGCCAGAGAGGCAGACAAATGGAGATATTAGTATCACGTTCGATAACAGCGCGAACACAAAGTTGTAGGTGGCGTTAATGAGTCATATGACCTTCCATCGTAGAAAAATATCACTGAATAGGAAACTTGTAGAAGGGGAACTGAGATAACAATGATGACGTCAGATTTCACTGAACCATTAGTCTCATTAGGTATCATTCTTCTTCTTCTTCTTCTTCTTCTTCTATTCTTCCTCTCCTGCCGTTGGCGTCGAGGGGAGAAACAATCTGCGATTCTTTGCTCTTCTGTTGGCCTCTTCTGATGTTATCCCTCCTAGTGACTCTAGTATTCCGTTTATCCATCTCTTTCTCGGTCTTCCTCTTAATCTGGCGTTTTCGTAGCGTTTATTTAAGGCTCTTTGAGTCATTGTTAGTTCTTTTTGTCTTGTTATGTGGCCGAACCAATTTATCTGTTGTTTCTTTATGTATTCGATGGCTGGTTCAATTTCGAGTTTCTTCCTCAGGTCAGTGTTCCTTATTCTGTCCCTTAAGCTGTTTCCTGTCATTCTTCTGACACATTTCATTTCGGTGGTCGTTATATTTCTTATTGTTCTAGAGTCCAGCGTCCAATTCTGGCACTGATAGCACAGAGTTGGTAGAAAAATGGATTTGTATATTGCCCTTTTTGCTTCCGTAGTTATTGCTTTGTTTTTCAATAGTGTTGATGCTTGGCCTATAACTTGGCATGCTTTGTCACACCTTATATCTATCTGTGTCTCTTGGTTATTGTCTTGTGTTAACGTGCTACCCAGATATTTAAAATTGTCTACTTGCTTCAAAGTTGTATTATCTATTATGATGTTTAGTTTTTCTTTCTTTCTCGCTATTGCCATTACTTCGGTTTTGCTTATGTTGATCTTCATGTTGTATTGTTTACAAGTGTTGTTTAGCCTGTTGATATGTTCTTGTAGGTCCTCAGTTGTTTCATGTATCAGAACTTGGTCGTCTGCAAATAGTATTTCATTTATTTCTTCCTCTCTTCTGTTGTTTTCTGGTACGTATATTTCGTTCACTTTTGTGTTATCGCTTGTTATCATCCTTGTTGGTATATTTCCGTGGATTGGGCATGCTAATTTGCATATATTGTCCATATATGTGATGAAAAGTAAGGGGGAAAGCACGCAGCCTTGTCTTACTCCAGAGTTAATGGTGAAGTGTTTAGAGTAAACTGCTGAAGATCTTACTGTAGTGCGACTACTTTCATAGAGGCTCTTGCATATCTCTACTAGGTGGTGACTCACTCCGTACAAGGGCAATACGGACCACAGTTGTTCCCTGTCCACCCTATCGAACGCCTTTTCTTGGTCAATAAAAGCTGTATATAGTGTTTTATTATGCTCTATAGTTTTCTCCGCTAGTTGTTTTATGATAAATAGGGCATCTGTGCAACCTCTGTTCCTCCTGAAGCCCATCTGAGCATTGCTTAGTTGTGGGTCTATAATTGGTCTCAATCTTTTTTCAACTATCTTGGCATATAACTTCCCTGTGTGGCTTAATAGCGATATTCCTCTATATTGGTTGCAGTTTCTTCTGCTGCCCTTCTTTTTCCATATTGGTAATATAATGTACTGTTTCCAATCGTCTGGGACTTGCTGTTGTATCCATGCAGCGTTGAATATTCTGTGTAGCCATTTACATCCTGCCTCTCCCGCTGCTGTTAACATTTCTACTGGGATGTTATCGATTCCGGGGGCTTTGTTTCTTGGTGCTAGTCGTAATGTTTCTTCTATTTCTTCCATTAGTATATTTGATTTTTTATCGCCAACTATTAGTTGCTTTTTGTGTGTTTTTTGGACTCGATGTTTCTACATTCAAAAGTTCTTCGAAATATTCTTTCCATCTCGTTAAGATTTGCGCTTTGTTTGTTATTGCTTGGCCTCGTTTATCATTGATGATTTCAGTTGGGTCATAATTGTCTTTCTTTTGTCTTAGGGCTTTAATTGTTCTATAGAAATCTCTGGATGCTAATTTGTGATTGTTACTAATCATTTCTCCAAATTTTATCCATGCTTTATGTTTTTCTTCTTTGATTAATTTCTTCACTTCTCTTCTTTCTATTGTGTATATATCATAATCGCTTGGCTTTTTAGTTTTTAGCCAGATTTTGTATAGTTTTTTTCTTTCTTTTTATGGCGTTCTTGAATATATCATTCCACCATGGAGTGCTCATCTTTCCCTCATTCTTCCTTTGTTTAGGTATCATTAACTGTTTTAAAAAAAACACTGGAAAAATGGTGCAGAATTTCGTACAACGTCAAGAAGAAACATACGAATAAAAAGCTGCACGAAGTTAAGTTAAAAGATAAAAGACACAAGGTAACAAATATGAGACGTTAGTGATTACAACATATTTGAGTCTTGTTTATTTTTGCTGCGGACCTGCCCCATTCAAGTACTGACAGAATTAGCCAATGGAAACACTGCTCGTTAAAATAACGTTTGACAATAACTATCAAAGATCGACAACATCCTGCTTTCAACTGTTCTACAAATAGCCATATGTATCCCATACAGCACGGTGTATATTGTATGGTCTCTATTGTATCTTTAAAAAAAAGATATATTTGTACGTAATTTGTATTAAATACGTAAACACGTGGAAAGTATGTGCTAGAAAAGGACGCATTAAACAGAATGGACAAGAAATCAGTGCCTAGGTGCCTATTTGGTTTGATCTAGAGAACACCACAGAACGGAGTAGCTGCTGAAAGTAAAAACATTACAGGAAAAATGGAAAGAAATTAATATCGATATCGATATATGTATTTGTCAGCCTATTCATCTCTAAAACTCGATTACTCTTTGCCACCTATTTATTTCCCAATTTAATTACGTGTAATCGAGTCAATGCAAGCTTGGCAACAAATTCCCTCCACGGAAAGTTAACAAATATCTCAGATTTAACACATGGCCATCCCCATACAGACACCTGGAATTGTCCTGCTGCAAGTTGGAAGTATAGGGAGCCGCGATAGCTCAGTGGTTAGTGAACTGGACTACAAAGGACAAGGGGTAGGGTTCGATCCCAACCGACGGCTTCCGGGTTCACCCAGCCTTAAATGGGTACCCGATTTTTCTGGGAAAGTAAAGCGGTGCGGGCGTAATACCGACCACATTACCCTGAAAATCAAATGCCGAAGGTCTGTAAAATATATGGTCACTAACACCATATTCCCAATACACCACTTGGCGCGGTGGGGGTACTTCACTTTTTTTTTAAGTTGGAAGTATCAACTGTCGACAGACTCTGAGTCTGTTATGAAACTACTAAATAAGAAGCTCCAAGAAGCTTCCAGCGGTTCTATAAATGATGCTCAGACGTCCTTACTGACCTATGCTCCAGACCTACTAGAGCATCAACTATTATTTGAGAAAATTTAATGGAAGATTTTGGTTTGTAATGTATACCCGCTGGCTATATTTAAAACAGGGACATTTCTTGACTTCATAACTCGGCTCTAACCATTTTTATAAAGAGCTTTGTCTAAATGTTAGCCAATATCAATGAGGACATCTCATTCTAAACTAAACTCTTTTGAGGAATAGAAAAGACAAAGCTCCTGTGCTAGTCGTGTTGTCTATGTTATTCATTCTTTTGTAAGATACTTAACCGTTCCTCAATCTTATACTCCATTTCGCAATAATCGGCCATTAAATGAGGAAACAACGCGTTTTACGGAATCGAATACTTGCACTAGCAACACGTCTAGTGGAACAGCTAATAATGGCTTGGCTGTCAACACTGTCGTCACGCTATAACCAAAAGTGGTTCGACTGCCAACGCTGCTGTCACGCTACAACCAAAAGTGGTTCGGCTGTCAACCCTGCCGTAACGCTATAACCAAAAGTGGTTCGACTGCCAACGCTGCTGTCACGCTACAACAAAAAGTGGTTCGGCTGTCAACCCTGCCGTCACGCTGCAACCAAAAGTGGTTCGACTGCCAAAGCTGCCGCCACGCTACAACAAAAAGTGGTTCGGCTGTCAACGCTGCCGCCACGCTACAACAAAAAGTGGTTCGGCTGTCAACGCTGCTGTCACGCTACAACAAAAAGTGGTTCGACTGCCAACGCTGCCGCCACGCTACAACAAAAAGTGGTTCGGCTGTCAACCCTGCCTCCACGCTACAACAAAAAGTGGTTCGACTGCCAACGCTGCCGCCACGCTACAACAAAAAGTGGTTCGACTGTCAACCCTGCCGTCACGCTACAACAAAAAGTGGTTCGGCTGTCAACCCTGCCTCCACGCTACAACAAAAAGTGGTTCGACTGCCAACGCTGCCGCCACGCTACAACAAAAAGTGGTTCGACTGTCAACCCTGCCGTCACGCTACAACAAAAAGTGGTTCGGCTGTCAACCCTGCCGTCACGCTACAACAAAAAGTGGTTCGACTGTCAACCCTGCCGTCACGCTGCAACAAAAAGTGGTTCGGCTGTAAACCCTGCCGTCATGCTGCAACAAAAAGTGGTTCGGCTGTAACCCTGCCGTCACGCTGCAACAAAAAGTGGTTCGGCTGTAAACCCTGCCGTCACGCTGCAACTTATAGTTCGTTCGATGGCGTTCACCCGATGACTAAAGGATCACACCTCTTCGTCATCCGTTCTTATAAGGACGTTAAGTAGGCGTGTCTGCGTTGTGTTATGGTTTACAGTAAAACTGTGATATTTGTGCCTTTCGACCCAACACATCCGACTTCAGCACGACATTTTTGAGTACATGGTTGTCTTCCCTCCTCGATCCCTACTCGCTTGACCAGACTAGACAGATTAGTCTGTTTATAAAGGCATCACGGAGAGGTGGAGCAGGGTCTGGATGGTTCTCGTTCACCGATCCTAGCACAAGTTAACAACTTCCAGCTCTGCTGCTGTGATGCACCTTTGCTCCACAATCAATATTGGCTTGGCTGTCAAACCTGCCGTCACGTTACAATCGATAGTGGCATTGGCTGTCAAACCTGCCGTCACGTTACAATCGATAGTGGCATTGGCTGTCAAACCTGCCGTCACGTTACAATCGATAGTGGCTTGGCTGTCAAACCTGCCGTCACGTTACAATCGATAGTGGCTTGGCTGTCAAACCTGCCGTCACGTTACAATCGATAGTGGCATTGGCTGTCAAACCTGCCGTCACGCTACAATCAATAGTGGCCTGGTTGTCAACCCTGCCGCCACGCTACAATCAATAATGGCGTGGTTGTCAACCCTGCCGTCACGTTACAATCAATAATGGCGTGGTTGTCAACCCTGCCGTCACGTTACAATCGATAGTGGCATTGGCTGTCAGCCCTGCCGTCACGCTACAATCAATAGTGGCGTGGTTGTCAACCTGCCGTCACACTACAATCAATAGTGGTTTGGCTGTCAACCCTGCCGTCACTCTACAACCACTAGTGGCTTGACTGTCAACCCTGCCGTCACGCTACAATCAATAGTGGCTTGGTTGTCAACCATGCCGTCACGCTACAATCAATAGTGGCTTGGCTGTCAACCCTGCAGTCACGCTATAATCAATAGTGGCTTGGCTGTCAACCCTGCCGTCACGCTATAATCAATAGTGGTTTGGCTGTCAACCCTGCCGTCACGCTATAATCAATAGTGGCTTGGCTGTCAACCCTGCCGTCACGCTACAATCAATAGTGGCTTAGCTGTCAACCCTGCCGTCAGGCTACAACCAATTGTGGCTTGGCTGTCAAACCTGCCGTCGCGCTACAAATAATAGTGGCTTGGCTACCAACCCTGCCGTCACGCTACAATCAATAGTGGCCTGGTTGTCAACCCTGCCGTCACGCTACAATCAATAGTGACTTGGCTACCAATCCTGCCGTCACGCTACAATCAATAGTGGCTTGGCTGTCAACCCTGCCGTCACGTTACAATCAATAGTGGCTTGGCTGTCATACCTGCCGCCGCGCTACAAATAATAGTGGCTTTGCTGTCAATCCTGCGGTCACGCTACAATAAATAGTGGCTTAGCTGTCAACCCTGCGGTCACGCTACAATAAATAGTGGCTTGGTTGTCAACCCTGCCGTCACACTACAATCAATAGTGGCTTGGTTGTTAGCCTTGCCGTCGCGCTACAATCAATAGTGGCTTGGTTGTTAACCCTGCCGTCACGCTACAATCAATAGTGGCTTGGTTGTCAACCCTGCCGTCACACTACAATCAATAGTGGCTTGGTTGTTAGCCTTGCCGTCACGATACAATCAATAGCGGCTTGGCTGTCAATCCTGCCGTCACGTTGCAATCAATAGTGGCTTAGCTGTCAAACCTGCCGTCGCGCTACAAATAATAGTGGCTTGGCTGCCAACCCTGCCGTCACGTTACAACCAATAGTGGCTTGGCTGTCAAACCTACCGTCACGCTACAAATAATGGTGGCTTTGCTGTCAACCCTGCTTTCACGCTACAACCAATAGTCAGAAAAAAATGTCAGAAACGATGATAGATGTGAATTTCGACCCTTTCGCAATAAATGGCAACATAATCCCAGAGCTCTGATAGGCCGATGATACGGTAGTAGTGCTAGTGGCTGTGAACCCATCCTAAAAGTGCACGCACATGCACCGAAAGACAATAGATTTGGCACCGAAACCGCACGAAACATGCACCAAAACCCGTGTCAAAGTCCGATAATCGGCTTATTATCTCGGTGGTCGTGATCGATAATCGGCTTATCTCGGTGGTGTGCGTTGGTGCGTGACGGTGATCGGCGCGTCGTGGTGTGCGTTGGTGCGTGGCGGTGATCGGCGCGTCGCTAGCTCGCCGGTTATCTCGGGGGGTTCTAAAATCGGGCGACAGCGGTTCTAAAATCGGGCGGCAGCGGTTCTAAAAGGGGGATGGCGGTATCTCGCGGGTCGGATGGCGGGTCGTCGCGTGGCGTGCGGGTGGGGAAAGGTGCCTTTATTGGTCGAGTGTTATCATCATGTGTGGGTATTAGGCAACAGGAGGCGACATGTAAAAAAAAATGCTGACAAGCAATTATTAGTATCGTTAGGATCATGTACCAGATTATAGCGATTTTTTTTCTCTCTTCTCTCTCTCTCTCTCTATTGCATATCCAAGCTGACTCAAGTCAAATAAAAATCATCATCAAGTGCTCTCAACACTATCATCATGTGCCTCAACACTATCAGCATGTGCCTCAACACTATCATCATGTGCCACCCTCAACACTATCATCATGTGCCTCAACACTATCAGCATGTGCCTCAACACTATCATCATGTGCCACCCTCAACACTATCAGCATGTGCCTCAACACTATCATCATGTGCCACCCTCATCATCACCCTTCATATCATCATCATGTGCCTCAACATCACCCTTCATGGCCTATCATCAAGCCACACAAAGTATCAACTCTCTCTCTCTCTCTCTCTCTCTCTCTCTCTCACATTCATGGTAAACCAAAACAAAATTCGTTCTATATTTCACAACTTTATTATTACAACAAATATACAACACATATATATATATATTACTGTCCGGTTGTTGATAATTTTAAGCGTCTGGGTTTCCTCCCTCCTGTTTTGGTGGTAGTGTTTGTTAAATGTCTATCAAACACGGGTACATAGGAAGTTTCATTAGCCTTCAAAACACAACCGCCCTCCATTTTGACAAAACCTTGATCAAAGCTGGAATAGGTAATTGGTGACTCTGCTGAAACACCCGCGGCATTCATATTGGGTGCCGGATCTGTCGTCTGATTAACAAGAGCGAGGTTCCCTTGATTAACAAAGGGGGGCGTGTAGTCGATGAGATTCGTGTTAACAAGAGATGGTATGTAGTTTTGGTGGTTAACGACAGGCGGCGTGTAGTTGATCTGATTAACGAGAGGTGGCGTGTAGTTGATCTGGTTAACGAGAGGTGGCGTGTAGCTGATCTGGTTAACAACAGGCGGTGTGTAGTTGAGGTTAGCATAAGCGGTTAAAATTTCCTCTCGCATCTCAACTAACGTGATAAATTCCTCTCTCGATAGTGTTATCCCAGTTCTGGTAGGAAACTTCAAAAAAACTATCACCGCTATATGTCCTTATATTTATCAATGGTTTGTTACGAAAAACATAAACCGAGACTGCCTTAACGCCATCTTTAGACAATGGAACTACAGTCTCATTTCCACGTGACATAAATATGCGCTGATCACTGAGATCAAACGAAATTGGCGTATTCAAGCTACACGACTCCATACTCAAACACAAACCACCTGGCAACAGACGTTGGTTATGTGTGTGCGTGTACACTGCTAGACTGGGGAGTTTTTATACCCGTTTATCGGGTCGAGGACCGTCTATTTATAGTAGCTAACGTAATACGTTATCAGGCGTGGTAATCAGTTGTGTTGCGACATGTTCAGTGACCTCTGGAACTGACCCAATAGGGGGGTGATGTGTGGGGAAATATGATGCGTGTAACAATTCGGTCTCAGGTAATGCGGCTTGAGACTAGGAAACTCCTCCTCCTCCCCCCTGTCGTGTTTATATATGTTGTGGCTTATAAAAATAGGTGTTAGTTGAAGAGGGGAAACCTCGCGCGCTGACCTAAAATCACTCGTTGTTATTTTCGTCGGGGGCGTAATCACTAAAGTTAGTAGCACTTGTGAGGATGGATCCCCGATGGAATCATCCCTTCACAGCTCTGATAGCCGGTCCTACCGGGTGTGGGAAAACGGAATTTGTGCAAAAGTTTATACAGAACCTTCACGAGCTAGCTGTCCCCGTACCGGAGGAAGTTATATGGTGTTATGGGGAATGGCAGCCGATATACGAGACTATGGGGTCAGTGAGATTTATCGAGGGTCTACCAGACGTCGATAAATTGGAAGGTGGTAAGAAGAGAAGACTGATCGTCATCGATGACTTGATGTCTGAGACGGACGAGCGGGTAACAAAATTATTCACCAAAGGTAGTCATCACAGAGATATTAGTGTGATGTACATTGTTCAAAATCTATTCGGAAAAAATAAAGAACATCGAACCATAAGTCTCAATACGCACTATTTAGTCCTTTTCAAGAACCCGAGAGACGGGAGTCAAATTATGAATCTGGGTAAACAAATGTACCCGGGTCGGGTGGGGTACCTCCAAGATAGTTTTAAGGACGCGACAGCGAGTCCTCACGGTTATTTGCTGGTCGATCTTCGCCAGGACACACCTGATAATCTTAGGTTGAGAACAAAAATATTCCCGGGGGAGAGACAAATCGTCTACGTGCCAAAGTAGAGAATCATGTGTGATGAAGCACTTAGACGGCACGGTGAAATGTTGAAATGTATGCGCGCCGCCTCGCCGAGCGGTTTAAGAGCTATATTAAAAACAGCCTCTCCCAAACTCATTAACTTTTTGTGCGAGTGTTGTCATAACATATTAAAAGGTAATGTTAGACTCACTCAGCGACAGAAGTGCGAGCTACGTCGACACAAGAACAAGTTGAGACTTCTCACTAAAAAGAAACCGAGTCTTAAGCGGCGGAAAGAGATTCTACAAACCGGTGGGTTTATAGGTGCTTTGCTCCGTCCTATATTAAGTATTCTCGGTGGAGTACTAGGTGCGTAACAATGGCCAAAAAATGATTTTGGTGGATCCTCGATTCCTCGAGGGTCTTAAACAGACTACTACCACGTCCTATAGCCCACCCGAGGCGATCGGTGACAACTTGAGAGATTTAGATGATGAAATGCAACGTATCCTATTCCGCGATGATTTAGCACCCGCCGATAAGGCCAAAGTGTACCAACGTGCCCTGCATCAATATTTAACTAGATTGGAGCAGTATAAACGACGCTCATTGGGCTCGGTCGATCTCATTCAACACAACACGGCAACAGAAAAAACACCTTCCCCACCAACACCATCATTCGAGGTATCACCAGAGCAGACCAAGACACCACCACCACCAGCGGAAACCCAAAGGTAGGTAATGAAACCACTCCGCCCGTAGCCACGTATAAACTGAGACCTAAAAAAAGAAAGAGTGGAATCCCAACACCAAAATGGGAACGGTGGAGAAAATATTGAGACGTCGTTACTTTGACCCTAGTCGACCAGGGGCGTATAGTGGTGCAACGGCCCTGCAACGTAACACCAAACTGGGACTCGCAAAGATCAAACAATGGCTGAGTCATCAGGATACCTATACCCTTCATAAACCAATTCGTCGCAGATTTGAAAGGCGTCCCATTATAACGAGTGGCCCCTAACAGCAATATCAGGCAGACCTAATCGATTTGAGACATTTGAAAAAACACAACGATGAATATTCCTATTTGGTTTCTTGCGTGGACGTTTTCAGTAAATTCGCGTGGTCTGTACCGATACGAACCAAAACGGGGAAATCCTTAGTGGAAGCCGTCGGTAAGATATTTCTCGATGGGAAACCCGCGAGTTTTCAAACGGATAAGGGGTCAGAGTTTCTGAACAGAACATTTCAGAAATTCCTCGCTGACAACAACGTTCACTTTTTCACTACGCAGAACGAAGATATTAAGGCCGCCGTGGTGGAACGCTTTAATAGGACTCTGAAACAACGGATGTGGCGATATTTCACGAAATCCAATAAGTTGTCTTATGTCCGAGTCCTCCCCGCCCTACTTCGAAGTTATAGCCATTCGTATCACAGAAGTATAAAAATGGCACCGGTCGACGTCAACGCAGACAATCAAGAACAGGTATGGAACACGTTGTATAATAGCAAACGCAACTTTAAATTTGAAAGACCCCTATACAAGCCCGGTGATCGAGTTAGACTGGTCCTGGGCAGAGCCAATTTTAAAAAGGGTTATGCCCCGGCTTGGACGGAGGAACTGTTTTCCATCAGTCGAGTAAATGAAACAAACCCCGTTACATATGTGTTGAAAGACGATAAGGGCGATGAGATAGAGGGGTCATTCTACACACCGGAAATTCAAAAAGTTGGAGACAAACACGAGTACAGAATCGAGAGTGTCATAACCGAGCGTCGCACATCCTTTGGGCGAAAGGAGTGTTTAGTCAAATGGTTTGGGTACGATTCCTCATTTAACACTTGGATACCGTCCAAGGACATTGTCAGATACAAAAACTAGAGATGCGAGAAGAAGAAGAAGAAGTGGTAACTTTTGGTGGAGAGCCCGATTTGCGAGCCGTAAACTCGGGAGTCGGGAGAGACGGCGAACCACGCTGGTTGGTGTCGATGTTTGGGAAACTATCCCCCTACTTAGAACTTGTCTTTATTTGTCAAGTGGTAGTTATATATACAGTTGTAGCGGTCTCGCTGTTCAATCTGACCACCGAAAAGCCAGACGCGAAGGAGGGAAAACTGTGGATAGCCCTACTGAGCAGCTGTTTGGGTTACATGCTACCGAATCCAAACTTGGAGAGGCGACGGTGAAACGAGTAAAAAAAAATGAGTTTTTATGTCACCCTGCCCAGCAATGCATCTATGGAACTTTTTAAGGATAATAACCCAGGTCACTTTTTTCGTTAAACTTCCTCAGACCATTGACATTTCGACGCAGTATGAGATCGCACTGGTGGAGATACAGTTTCCGCTAAATTATTTCAATGTAATAGAGGGTGATGTCTGGATTCGCTACGAATCTCTCGATAACGACGATATTTGCGACGCCAGATTTTATTTCAACGTGACATTGGAACCTGGGTTATACACGAAACCCGATGCGTTCATCGGCGCGTTGGACGCGTCGATCGTAAAAGCGGAGGATGAGTCGTACAGGGGAGTGAAAGGGAAAAAAATGAGATTCATTTACGCAAAAGAGGTGAATAAAGCCATCTTGAAACTTTACGAGAAAGGAGTCAGTGTTACCATAAGCGACACTTTGAAAAACATGTTAGCCTTCCCACGACCTCAATATCAGACACGGCTCCCGATATCTTCAGCGTGGGTGTAATGGACTTGGAAAGTGTTGCGAAGAATGTCTACGTCTACTGCGATCTCGTTTCCCTCAGACCGGTCGGGGATGTGATGGTGCTTCTCCTCAGGAGCGTGCCTGTTCTCAATAGAAATCACACCTCGGTGTTTCAGATCTACGATAAGCCTCACTACCTACCCCTGAGTCGATTTTCCTTCGATACCGTCGAGATCCTTTTAGCCAACGAACACGGAAAAACCATTCCATTCACCAGCGGGACGTCGGTGCTAACGGTACACTTTCGAGTCAAGAAGCATCTCGAGCTGGTATAATGGTGAAACACACTCCCCTTCATAGAGATGTTGAGTTATACGAAGACTTTTACTGTTGTCAGGCGGGCGATGGGATGCCCGTGTTTATAGGAGGTCGAAGTCAGAGCGGTCGAGGAATCGGTAGTTTCTTTGGTGGAATCGGGAGGGCTATTTTACCCTGGTTAAAAACCGGCGGTAAGGCCTTGCTCAGAGAAGGCTTGGGGACCGATCTGCAGGTCGCACAGGACGCATTGGCCGGGAAAAATGTCGGTGAAGCTTTCAAAGAACGAGCTAAGGAGGCCGGTCAGCGGTTGCTACACGGGGCCGTAGCCCACCTGCGTGATAACAACCAATCAGGAAGTGGTTTACGTCAAAGCAGAAAGCGAGTTATGAAGCTACCTCCACCAGGAGAACCCGTTACGAAGAGGATAAAACCGACAGCTGGACGGTTCCCCCTTCATTCGGTGCACAACAGAGGGAAGAAGACGAAGACGAGGGTGGCAAAGGATATTTTCGACTAATAATGTCCCTCATTCACCCCAAATCGTGCGAATGTCTTCACTCTGGTTTGGATTTATTTAGCGTTCCACCCACACAGACATCTCTAGACTCTGGCCTGTTTATTGAAATTCGTCCCATCGCAGCTTTGTTGCATAGCGCACCGATAGAGTTTTTCATTTCTGGAAACAGCGAGGAGTATCTAGATCTTTTCAACACGTTTTTACATCTGCGGGTCAAGATCACCCTCCCGAATGGTGATAGTGTACCAGTCGATGCTGAGGTAGGACCGGTCAACAATTATCTTCACAGTCTATTTTCACAAGTCGACGTATCGCTAAACGACACGTTGGTTACACCGTCGGAGAATACCTATCCTTTTAGAGCGGTGTTTGAGGCCACGCTAAATTACGGAGAGGATGCGAAAACGGGATACTTGACGGCCGCTCTGTTCTACAAAGACACAGCTGGCCACCATGACGATTTGAAAGAAAATGAGGGTTTTAAAACACGGCGCGATTTGACTTCGGGTAGTAAAGAGGTTGAAATGATGGGTCGTTTGCACTCTGATGTCTTTGTGCAGGATCGTTACATGTTAAACAGGGTCGATGTAAAGATAAAACTCACGCCCTCGAAGGATGTGTTCAGCCTCGCGGCTCACGATAGCTCTGTGGGTTATAAGAGTGTTATCACCTACGCCGCGCTCGTGGTCAGGAAAGCTAAGCTAAACCCCGCGATTTCTCTGGCCCACGAAAAGGCTCTCTTAAGCGGGAATGCGCGGTACCCGATCAAGAGGGTTACCATCAAGACATTTTCCATCGCTAGTGGGATGCTTTCCCACAGTCAAGACAATTTATTTTTGTCTCAAACACCGACCCGTATAGTGATAGGTCTGATTACGGCCAGTGCTTTTAATGGTGTTTACACAGCTAACCCGTTCAATTTTCAACACTTTGGTCTGATTTATATGAACCTGACGGTCGACGGGAAATGTATCTCGGGAAAGCCTCTAACTATGGACTTTAAACGAAATCAATACGCGAGAGCTTTCTTCGGCACAAATCTGGCCATGGGTCTGATTGGTAAAGACGCTGGGAATAACGTTGATTATAGAGAATTCAAGGACGGATACTGCCTATTTGGTTTTGACCTCTCGTCCAGCCTACTGGACGGCTCCCATTTTGAGCTAGCCACAAGCGGACCCTTGTCGATAGAACTCAAGTTTGCCGCTCCCACCACTACTCCCCTACAAGTTATCGTCTACGCCGAGTTGGACTCGGTGCTCGAGGTGTCCAAGACAAGGCAGATTCTAACAGACTTCGCCGTTTGAGAGAGAAAGACGAAGAAGAATATGAACACGAGGGAGATTTACAACCTTTTGATGTCGGATATTTTCGTTCGACGTTGTTCCCTTGTTAGTGTCATTCCACGAAACCACTTACCGCCGAGCATCGACCCAACGGCGACCGCGGCCTTTGTCATAAACACCGACCCTGCCCACGAACCCGGAGAGCATTGGGTGGCCCTATTTTACAACGGACTCGGCGAATGTGAGTATTTCGATTCCTACGGTTTGCCTCCCAGACACGTGGATATTTTAAACTTTATAGAGCAAAACTCACACGTTCCATTCGTCTACAACCCGCGGGTGTTGCAAGATTTGTTTAGCAACACGTGCGGTCTATATTGTGTTTATTATATACTTCTTAAGTGTCGTGGCGCAAAACTTAACAGAATTCTCATGCCTTTTTCATCGAGACAGCACGTAAACGACCGTATCATTTATCGTTTGCTCGCCCCGTGGATACTTCGGCTTCGAGGGGCCCGTCCAGACGCTTAAAATTATCAACAACCGGACAGTAATATATATATATGTGTTGTATATTTGTTGTAATAATAAAGTTGTGAAATATAGAACGAATTTTGTTTTGGTTTACCATGAATGTGAGAGAGAGAGAGAGAGAGAGAGAGAGAGAGAGTTGATACTTTGTGTGGCTTGATGATAGGCCATGAAGGGTGATGTTGAGGCACATGATGATGATATGAAGGGTGATGATGAGGGTGGCACATGATGATAGTGTTGAGGCACATGCTGATAGTGTTGAGGGTGGCACATGATGATAGTGTTGAGGCACATGCTGATAGTGTTGAGGCACATGATGATAGTGTTGAGGCACATGCTGATAGTGTTGAGGCACATGATGATAGGACATGAAGGGATAGTGTTGAGGCACATGATGATGATGTTTATTTGACTTGAGTCAGCTTGGATATGCAATAGAGAGAGAGAGAAAGAGAAGAGAGAAAAAAAATCGCTATAATCTGGTACATGATGCTAACGATACTAATAATTGCTTGTCAGCATTTTTTTTACATGTCGCCTCCTGTTGCCTAATACCCACACATGATGATAACACTCGACCAATAAAGGCACCCCCCCCTTTCCCCACCCGCACGCCACGCGACGACCCGCCATCCGACCCGCGAGATACCGCCATCCCCCTTTTAGAACCGCTGCCGCCCGATTTTAGAACCGCTGTCGCCCGATTTTAGAACCCCCCGAGATAACCGGCGAGCTAGCGACGCGCCGATCACCGCCACGCACCAACGCACACCACGACGCGCCGATCACCGTCACGCGCCAACGCACACCACCGAGATAAGCCGATTACCGATCACGACCACCGAGATAATAAGCCGATTATCGGACTTTGGCACGGGTTTTGGTGCATGTTTCGTGCGGTTTCGGTGCCAAATCTATTGTCTTTTGGTGCATGTGCGTGCACTTTTAGGATGGGTTCACAGCCACTAGCACTACTTACGGTCCTCCTCTCAAACAACGCAGAAGGATTAAAAGAGACAATTGAATGTGTTAAATCACACACAAAAGAACAAATCTCTGTTTAAACCATAGAGACAAACTAAGTTAATGTCCTTTGACAAAACAAAGAGCAAACCCAAAATAATCATCAGCAGTGAAAAACTTGAAATTGTAACAAACTATGAATATCTGGGATCTATGGTAACATACACTATCTATCTATCTATTGACCTTTCGAGCCGTAGCCGGCCCATAAGGCGTAGACCAAGATACTCCTTCTCTTATCTGAATTTTTGTTATAGCAGTTTTCAATTCTTTTAAAGATGTTTTATCAAACCTCGCCATTTGTCTCTGTTCTGTGCAAGCAGCTCTATCTTATTGAGGGAGCTGATTGCTACTGCTCTTGCCTCTCTCATCAATGTTCTTCTCAGTGTCTCTCTGGGTCTTCCTCTTTTTCTCTTACCTGTTGTTTCCCACATGAGGGTCTGCTTTGCTATTAACATACACTTGAGAATGTCAAAAAGAGATCAAAAGAAGATTAGCAGTAACAACGCAAAAACTAACTGCCATGAAGAACGTGTGGCACAATACCACCAAGGCAGTAACCTTAAAATTACTGAGGACCCGATTACTGATTTTCCCGATAGCAACTTACGGTTGTGAATCATGGACAATCTCACAAACAGCAAGAAAGAATATCGATTCATTCGAAGAAAAATGCTACAGAAAAATTCTTAAAATACCTTGGATAATGAAAAAGAGCAATGAAGACATTAAAGGATTTAAGCATTACAAAGAACTGGCTTATAAACACCATTCAACAGAGGAAATTAAAATGCTATGGCCACGTCAATAGGCACAAGGCATTGGAAAGAAAATAATGGAAGCCTTGGTTCCTGGGCGACGCATCAGGGGCAGATCAAGAAGAAGGTGGTTTCAATACATCAAAACGACCTTGAACTTGACAACAGAAATGGGAGACCTGGCTAGTGACAGAGTTTCTTTCAGACGGGCTGTGGTGAATACAACGTTCTGTGGGTGGTCTGGCTAGTGACAGAGTTTCTTTCATACGGGCTGTGGTGAATACAACGTTCTGTTGGAGATCTGGCAAGAAACAGAGATTCTTTCAGACGGGCTATGGTGAATACAACGTTCTGTGGGTGGTCTGGCTAGTGAAAGAGTTTCTTTCATACGGGCTGTGGTGAATACAATGTTCTGTGGGAGATCTGGCTAGACACAGAGATTCTTTCATACAGGCTCTGGTGAATACAACGTTCTGAAAACGGCATGCGACCTGATGATGAGAAGGAAAAAGATAAAGACATAATATTGAACTGTCTTTTCTTTGTTGTTGGCGTTGGAAAACATTACATAAATTATGTAATGAAGTTACGAATCACATAACCTACAAGACGTAACGTTACACAGTAACTACTGGCATGAACATAAAAGTCGAATACCGAACTCAGTAATGATGAAACCCAATACGAAGTGGAGAATAATTAAACTTATCTGCGGAAATTAAAAATTCTTAACGAGTTTTCAGCAATTTTTGAATAATCAGAGTGAGAAACGTAATAAAAGGTGTATTTGTGATATTTCATATTCTGTAACATATTATCTTTCGCCTTTCATTTTTTGTTTCAAATAACTTGGTTGTAAATATTTAATAATTCCTTCCGAGTCTTATGAAATATTACATTTATATTTAATCAGGTTTTATTTTAGCTGAAACGATCCAGAACGCGTTGATGTAAAGTTTTAGAATGTTAACGGTTTTATATATATATATATATATATATATATATATATATATATATATATATATATATATATAACATCTCAAGAGAAAAATCTTGTGGTAACAACATCACTGCCGAAGTACTCAAGGAAAATCTTGAAACACTCCTGCCTCACCTCTACGAACTCCTTGTCCACTGCTGGAGAAGTGAAGAATATACCACAGGACATGAAAGGTGCCAAGATTGTACTGTTATACAAAAATAAAGGGGACAAGGGAGATTGTAACAACTATAGGGGTTTCAACCTCCTGAGTATAATTGGAAAGGCATTCGCAAGAATTGTTTTAAAACGTCTACATCAACTGGCGGAACGTATCCTTCCTGAGTCCCAGTGTGGGTTTAGAGCTGGACGGTCAACCACTGACATGATTTTTACTCTCCGTCAACTGCAGGAAAAATTTAAGGAACAGAGAAGACTTCTATTTATAGCCTTCGTTGATCTCACCAAGGACTTATGATACCGTGAGCAGAGCAGGTCTATACAGGGTGTTGAGTGAGCAGAGCAGGTCTATACAGGGTGTTGAGTGAGCAGAGCAGGTCTAGACAGGGTGTTGAGTGAGCAGAGCAGGTCTATACAGGGTGTTGAGTGAGCAGAGCAGGTCTATACAGGGTGTTGAGTGAGCAGAGCAGGTATATACAGGGTGTTGAGTGAGCAGAGCAGGTCTATACAGGGTGCTGAGTGAGCAGAGCAGGTCTATACATGGTGTTGAGTGAGCAGAGCAGGTCTATACAGGGTGCTGAGTGAGCAGAGCAGGTCTATACAGGGTGCTGAGTGAGCAGAGCAGGTCTATACAGGGTGCTGAGTGAGCAGAGCAAGTCTATACAGGGTGCTGAGTGAGCAGAGCAGGTCTATACAGGGTGTTGAGTGAGCAGAGCAGGTCTATACAGGGTGTTGAGTGAGCAGAGCAGGTCTATACAGGGTGTTGGGTGAGCAGAGCAGGTCTATACAGGGTGTTGAGTGAGCAGAGCAGGTCTATACAGGGTGCTGGGTGAGCAGAGCAGGTCTATACAGGGTGTTGAGTGAGCAGAGCAGGTCTATACAGGGTGCTGGGTGAGCAGAGCAGGTCTATACAGGGTGTTGAGTGAGCAGAGCAGGTCTATACAGGGTGCTGGGTGAGCAGAGCAGGTCTATAGAGGGTGTTGAGTGAGCAGAGCAGGTCTATACAGGGTGCTGGGTGAGCAGAGCAGGTCTATACAGGGTGTTGAGTGAGCAGAGCAGGTCTATACAGGGTGCTGGGTGAGCAGACCAGGTCTATACAGGGTGTTGAGTGAGCAGAGCAGGTCTATACAGGGTGTTGAGTGAGCAGACCAGGTCTATACAGGGTGTTGAGTGAGCAGAGCAGGTCTATACAGGGTGCTGGGTGAGCAGAGCAGGTCTATACAGGGTGTTGGGTGAGCAGAGCAGGTCTATACAGGGTGTTGAATGAGCAGAGCAGGTCTATACAGGGTGCTGAGTGAGCAGAGCAGGTCTATACAGGGTGCTGGGTGAGCAGAGCAGGTCTTATACAGGGTTCTGTGTGAGCAGAGCAGGTCTTATACAGGGTGCTGGGTGAGCAGAGCAGGTCTATACAGGGTGCTGGGTGAGCAGAGCAGGTCTTATACAGGGTGCTGGGTGAGCAGAGCAGGTCTATACAGGGTGCTGGGTGAGCAGAGCAGGTCTATACAGGGTGCTTGGTGAGCAGAGCAGGTCTATACAGGGTGTTGGGTGAGCAGAGCAGGTCTATACAGGGTGTTGAGTGAGCAGAGCAGGTCTATACAGGGTGTTGAGTGAGCAGAGCAGGTCTATACAGGGTGTTGAGTTAGCAGACCAGGTCTATACAGGGTGTTGAGTGAGCAGAGCAGGTCTATACAGGGTGCTGGGTGAGCAGAGCAGGTCTATACAGGGTGTTGGGTGAGCAGAGCAGGTCTATACAGGGTGTTGAATGAGCAGAGCAGGTCTATACAGGGTGCTGGGTGAGCAGAGCAGGTCTATACAGGGTGCTGGGTGAGCAGAGCAGGTCTATACAGGGTGTTGAGTGAGCAGAGCAGGTTTATACAGGGTGTTGGGTGAGCAGAGCAGGTCTATACAGGGTGTTGAGTGAGCAGAGCAGGTTTATACAGGGTGCTGGGTGAGCAGAGCAGGTCTATACAGGGTGTTGAGTGAGCAGAGCAGGTTTATACAGGGTGTTGGGTGAGCAGAGCAGGTCTATACAGGGTGTTGAGTGAGCAGAGCAGGTCTTATACAGGGTGTTGGGTGAGCAGAGCATGTCTATACAGGGTGTTGAGTGAGCAGAGCAGGTCTATACAGGGTGTTGGGTGAGCAGAACAGGTTTATACAGGGTGTTGGGTGAGCAGAGCAGGTCTATGCAGGGTGTTGAGTGAGCAGAGCAGGTCTTATACAGGGTGTTGGGTGAGCAGAGCAGGTATATACAGGGTGTTGGGTGAGCAGAGCAGGTATATACAGGGTGCTGGGTGAGCAGAGCAGGTCTTATACAGGGTGTTGGGTGAGCAGAGCAGGTATATACAGGGTGTTGGGTGAGCAGAGCAGGTCTTATACAGGGTGTTGGGTGAGCAGAGCAGGTATATACAGGGTGTTGGGTGAGCAGAGCAGGTCTTATACAGGGTGTTGGGTGAGCAGAGCAGGTCTATACAGGTTGCTGGATGAGCAGAGCAGGTATATACAGGGTGCTGGGTGAGCAGACCAGGTCTATACAGGGTGCTGGAAAATACTGGCTACCCACCTGAACTACTCAAGAAGATAGAGTCATTTCACAACAATGTGTCTCCCGCCATCCAGTTCGACGGTAGATCTTCCCAGCCCTTTGAAATGAACTGTGAAGTCAAACAAGGATGTGTCCTTGCCCCTACTCTATTCTGAATATTTTTCGCTGCCCTTCTACACAATGCGTTTGAAACCGTCTCTGGAGACATCAACATCGGTACAAGATCTGACGGCTCCTTATTTAGTCTAGGACGTCTGAGGTAAAAATGTAAAACAACTGAGACCCTAATCAGGGAGCTTCAATTCGCTGATGATGCAGCACTGGTTGCTCACGATGAATCTGTCCTGCAGTCAATGATTGACAAGCGAGGTAGATCATGTGATTTATATTACTTGTCAATAAGTATCCAGACGACTGTGGTGTTTCAACATGATGTAGCCAGTCCCGCAGCTATATCATTCAATAATCCACCCCTTGAATCTGTGAGAAAGTTCACTTATCTCAATGCTATGGTCCCAAAAGCTGTCTCCCTTGAAGAAGAAATGCATTCTCGAATCGGAAAGGCAGTTTCCACACTTTCTTAGTAAACTTTAAGGATAGATCATGGGACAACACCAAAATAACACTCAGAACTAAATTCAAATTTACCAAAGCTGTGTGCTTAGGACACATCTGTAGGGATCCGAAACTTGGACTACCTATGAAGAGCCGGAGAAAATGTTAAACAGCTTTCATGTGCGTTACCTTCGAAAGATTATGAACATCAAATGGTAGAAGATAGTAACCAATTCTAGTGCCTTACAACGAGCCAAACTCTCTTCCATCATGGCAACACTTAGAAGTCGTAGACTAAGGTGGCTGGGCCACGTAAGAAGAATGGCAAACGATCGTATTCCCATTCAAATATTGTATGGCAAACCTAAGGACGGAAAGAGACCAAAGGGCAGACCAGTGCTGAGGTATAAGGATGTTTGCAAGACTTCCTTGAGTGAATTCTCTACCAGTGAAAGAAACAGGGAAAATCTGGCTGCAGATCGTAGTACATGGAGAACAAAAATATAAATTGGCACAGCAACTTTCGAAGCAGTCTTCTTTTTCTTCTTCTATCCTTCCTCTGTTGCCGTTGGCGTCGAGGGGAGAAACAATCTGAGATTCTTTGCTCTTCTGTTGGCCTCTTCTGATGTTATTCCTCCTAGTGACTCTAGTATTCTCTCTCTCGGTCTTCCTCTTAATCTGGCGTTTTCGTAGCGTTTGTTTATGGCTCTTTGATTTATTGTTAGTTCTTTCTGTCTTGTTATGTGGCCAAACCAATTTATCTGTTGTTTCTTTATGTATTCGATGGCTGGTTCAATTTCGAGTTTCTTCCTCAGGTCAGTGTTTCTTACTCTGTCCCTTAAGCTGTATCCTGTCATTCTTCTGACACATTTCATTTCTGTGGTCGTTATCTTTCTTATTGTTCTAGAGTCCAGCGTCCAATTCTGGCACTGACTGCACAGAGTTGGTAAAAAAATTGATTTGTATATTGCCCTTTTTGCTTCCGTAGTTATTGCTTTGTTCGAAGCAGTGCTTATATCAAATTCAGAAGACAAAAGGCGCCTAAAAAGGAGATGAGGCCAGGCACCACAAAAACAACCTATTCATTCTGTGGACGGATCTATCCAATATTTGCAGATTCAGCTACGAGAGAAGCATTTCAGCAAAGCAGCATCCAGTGTAAGGAAATCAATTTTTTACCAACAGCTGACATAGCATGATTGTTTGCTACCAACTGTCTGTCAAAGGCCATATATATATATATATATATATATATATATATATATATATATATATATATATATATATATATATATATATATATATATATATATATATATATAATATATATATAATATATAATATATATATGCATATATATATATATATATATATATATATATATATATATATATATATATATATATATATATATATATATCATCAAGTACAATGCATGCTGGCGTAGGTGATCATATCCCTCCACAACTTTCGATCTCGACAGCTATTTATTATTTATGTTGTTGACCTTCTGCCAAGCCATTCTGTTAAACTGTCTGGTATCTTTTCTCTTTGTTCCCTCTATCTCTTCGTCCCTCAATTTTCCCAATTGTCACAATATATTCAAGGTGTTCCCTTCTCATTACATGGCTTAAAGATGATGATTGTTTCTTCCTAATATTGGAAATTAGTTCATGTTCCCATGTTCAAAACGAGTTGAGATGTGGCATAGAAAACTCGACATTTATTTACATACTGACAGATACCTCCAACCACAAGGAAATCAAGATGTTTCCCTTGCTTATCAGAAACTTTAATCACAATAAGGGGTTGAAAGTTAAAATATTAGAATTGACGTAATTGCCAGTAGAAACATCTGATATTGTTAGTAGTTTGTTTTATTAATGACTGTCTAACGGAAAAAGGTGTAGAAAGGAAAGTAGTTTCATTATGTGCAGACAACACAAATTCTAATTTTGGGGGCGCTAAAAGAAAAGGAAAGAACAATGTTTTCATAAAGCTAAAAGAAAACCTTGGACATAGTTTGATAGGTGTTGGGTGTGCTTGCCATATTTTCCACAAGACTGTTCGAGCAGCTGTAGACGTATTACCTATTGATGTTGCGATGATTATTGTTCACATTTATTTGCACTTCAAATCATACACAGTTAGAGTTGAAAGTCTCAAGGAGTTTTGCCATTTTGTCGACACAGACTTCCAGATGATTTTAGGTTATACACAGACAAGGTGGCTTGCACTGCTTGCCTGCTGTTGAAATGGTTCTTCACATGTTCCTGCCTTTAAAATCCTATTTCCAGTCTCAAGACAGATGCCCAGTTTTTATACAGGAATTCTGTGAAAACCCCCTGTCTGAGGCATGGCTTATTTTGGTTCACAGTCAGGCATCCTCTTTCCACGAAGCAGTGCAGAAAGTAGAGGGACAGATGGTCACTGTATTTGAAGTCATTGACAACATCAATGGGTTGAAAGCTATCTTGGAGTCCAAACTGGGAGACGGTTCTTGCCATCAAGAGATCAGATAATCCTTAAAAAGCTGGAAATGGAAGGAATCCCACGTGATGATGTGAAAAAGTTTAAAGCCAGTGTTTCTTCATTCTTTGAAACAGCTTTAAGTTATTTGAAGAAATGGGCTGCAAATAATTTTCAAAACCGTCAGGCCTACAGCTGGGTAATGTTGAACAGAACACCAAAGTGGGAAGATATTGAGAAGTCTTCATCATTAGTGAGTCAAACAGTGCCTTCAGTCGACTTTCCAGAAAATGAAATGTATGACGAATATGTTTACATAAAGCAGTTTGTTACTTCTCAGAAAATGAATGAGTGAAGTATTAATAAAACATTACCCAGCGTTGGATTGAAATGGCTTCCCACTTCAAAAACAGGCATGTGCCAATTTCACATATTCTGAAGCTGGCAGAGTTCTTTTTGTGTCTACCAGGAACAAATGCTGCAACGGAAAGATTGTTTTCACTGATGAACAGCTTGTGGACAAATGATAAAACACATCTAAGTGTGGACACTTTAAAGGCCATGTTGATCACCAAAGTGAACAATGAGCAAACATGTGTTGAATTTCTTAAGATGCTCCAAACAAAGAAAGATCTTTTTAAAAAAATCCACTCATCAGAAAAGTATAGCAACTCTGCTTCACTTTCCATTGAAATGAGTATTACTAATGTTTTTTTTTTTATCTCCTGATACATTTTTGTTAACCTATATTGTTATGTGTTTTGATTATTTTTAAAATGTAAGTATTATTCACTTTGAAAAAGACGGAAGAAATATTATTTTATTGATGGAAAATTTAAGAACAAAAGAATTTTGGGTTAGGTTTATGGTATTCCAAACCCTAGTCCAGGGATCTTCTAATGACATATTAAAGACGACCGAATATAGTATAAGGGGATGTTACTCCGAGCAGTAAAAGCTAAACTAAGACTATATATTGTATAAGTATTTAAAAGGTAGTATAGCTCCAGTTATCTTGTTTTATGCGATGGCTTGACAAGTTTCGGTACACTTTTTAAAAGTAGAAATAATCACTGCGTTTAGGTAGAGCAACTTAAAGCTCGAGACATTTGCTACGATATTTAACGGCAAGTGACTAGGGAGCTACGATATTAAACGGCAAGTGACTAGGGAGCTATGATGTTTAACGGCAAGTGACTAGGGGCTATGATATTTAACGGCAAGTGACTAGGGAGCTACGATATTTAACGGCAAGTGGCTTGGGAGCTACGATATTTAACGGCAAGTGGCTTGGGAGCTATGATATTTAACGGCAAGTGACTAGGGAGCTACGATATTAAACGGCAAGTGACTAGGGAGCTATGATATTTAACGGCAAGTGACTAGGGGGCTATGATATTTAACGGCAAGTGACTAGGGGGCTATGATATTTAACGGCAAGTGGCTTGGGAGCTACGATATTAAACGGCAAGTGACTAGGGAGCTATAATATTTAACGGCAAGTGACTAGGGGGCTATGATATTTAACGGCAAGTGGCTTGGGAGCTACGATATTTAACGGCAAGTGGCTTGGGAGCTACGATATTTAACGGCAAGTGGCTTGGGAGCTACGATATTTAACGGCAAGTGACTAGGGGGGGGGGGCTATGATATTTAACGGCAAGTGGCTTGGGAGCTACGATATTAAACGGCAAGTGACTAGGGAGCTATGATATTTAACGGCAAGTGACTAGGGGGCTATGATATTTAACGGCAAGTGACTAGGGGGCTATGATATTTAACGGCAAGTGACTAGGGGGCTATGATATCGCAAGATTTGGAGATATCGTTGCACGTGTTGTCAAGTTGTGTTTTGTGGGCAATACACCAGGGCGCGCAGAGCTGAGGTCACGACCTGTACAAGAATGTACAAATTGGCAAGTCGTCAGAATTCACATTATGAAGGCATCAACGACTAAGAAATAGGAGATGAAGAGAAGAAGACGTTGGAGGAAAATGGGGATAAAGAAGAAGACAAAGAGAAATGCTAAAATCAAAGCGAAGGCGATGCAGAAGAAGACGAAAATAAGGAAGAGGATGGAAAAAGTATGATTTGTAGGTAGAACAAAACGATGAAGACAAATAATAATAAATGAATATTACTATGGAGGGAAACTTCTGAGGCGATAGATCAGCGAATCAATTCAAGGGAAGAGGTATGTTTACAACACTCGAGAAAAAAATCACAAATAATCAGCAACAGAAAAAATAGATGAACAGCCCGAAGCAGAATCTAAAACGTACTCCTCCACACAGCGCCTTGCCGCAAGAAACAAACGCTAGAGCACACGGGCAACTAAGCTACCTAAGTTAATTTTTTTCCGACTGTTGTAAACATACCCCTTCCCCTGAAATGATTCGCTGGACAAAATTGATGCAGTTAAAAGTTGCTAAGATGGCGACCACAAGTTATGCTGTTTCCACATATCAACATTAGCTAGAGACAAAGAAAGTAGCTATGTTGAGAAAAACACTGAACTAAATGATTGACAACTATAATAACGAGAACTTATTATGTAGTAAGCGTGATGGATCCAATTATAGCACCGTTTAGTTGACATCGTACGAGCTGTTGGATTGACACGAGAATGGTAGTTAATGTGCTTTAATGGGTGACTCAAGATTTAACTTGAAGTTTCAGCAGAGAGGCGAGTGACGTTCTAGACAGATATCGATGTCAAGATATTATTGTAAATTGTGAATTGTTGTGGCTGACAAGACTTCGATGTCTACCCAGACTCTCAAAATGGATAGTAGAGATTACCTCTAGGGGAGTAGGACGACCTGGTGTGATGTTGACAACCTGTTCATAATGATAGATACTCATCATGTCTTACAACCAGTTTTAGGATAGTTCACAAAATATTTTGACAGTAAAGATCAGGAAATAGGAATGGCTAGGGTAAACTGCCTGCTGTTGTTGTCTGTCGCACTAGTGTTCTTTGTACTGTTTATAAAGGTAATTTAAAGTACGAGACTTGAATCGACGTCATCGTCATGCCAGTTTTCATCCATGTGTGCTTGGCCCCCTGTTCAGAAGTGTCCGAAGACTTCTGGATAGTGTCGCTTCAAACATCGAAACTCACGTTGCAAGGCGACATTCCTCACCTTCCATGAGTGCAACCCTGGTACCCATTTCTGCCAACGGCTAGGTCGACTGCTGGGATTTCTTTTTCTAATCACGAGGAAAATTCACACTGCTCCCAGCAGGAATCGAACACAGGTTGTCCGAACGTCGGTAGCCCAGTTGGGTGGTTTTCTCAACTAGGCTACCATGGCCCCTTAAATAGTTATAAATCATCATTTATGGTCATGAAATGAGAAGAGAACAGCTGGAATATGTTGTGACAACTGGCAAAACAAATCGAGGGATGAATAGATAGAGGGAAACAAAGAGAAAAGTTACTAGACAGCTTAAGAGAGTGGCTAGACAGAAGGCCAACACAAAAAATGATAAATAATTGTCGAGATCGAAAGTTGTGGAGAGACATGATCACCTACGTCAGCAGGCATGGTACTAGATGATGTTGATAGGTCAACATCTTTTCTTTTATTCTTTAGTTCCCATTTGAGGGCTTGCTTTGAGTTTATCTTGTCTTTTCTCATCGCATGGTCAACATATCACTTTCCTCTCTTCATTATAGATAATATTTGTGGATACTTTGTTATTTCTCATAATTCTTTACCAGAAGCGTATAGGGGCCTGTTTAATTGAATACAAAGACATCCTTGGTAAGAATATTTTTAAAGTGTGAATGTACATCATTTCAATATTGAATACAGTTGGTGTGATATATCATACAAGTATCATAAGATAATCAAGAGTAAATAGAATTATGATGACCTATATCGACGAATCAAGTGCCGTCTCGAAGGAGGTGCCAGGAACAACTGTATGCCATCACTCGAGATGCAGGCACACCAATATCATCCCACTTAAACTCTAAGAGCCATTAGGGTATAACGGAAGTCCCTGTTTCAGGCCTATTGTCATGTTCTTATAATATCTGCATCCGATTCACTTTAGAGAATCGTCTGATCGCCCGTATGGGTTGCCTTACTCCACGGGGCATCAACCCTTTCTCACTGGTTATCTATTACCCCTCTCTCTTCCACCACCTACCCCCGTTCCTTCTTTCACTCCAAACTCCCTTCCGTTTTCCCCTCTCCTCCCCTTTCTTACATCCCCTGCTCCTGTTTTGGCACCCCACACCCTGATGTGATATCCCCAGGTGATATTCACTCCATATATACACTTCCATATCTCTAGTGATTACCTGTGTCACGCTTGACTGAATCACTCCTTGTTCTATTACCTTGTTATCTCGTCCAACTTCCTTTCTAATCACGTGACAGATTTATAACCACCGTCTTACCTTTTCCCCCTGACCTCCTGCGTCCCATTTCACTCGTTTGGATTTTGCATAAGTTAGATCTCGCTTTAATTGTATATATGCTTTAGCTGACTAATGGGCACATATTATATATTTTTATCGTCTGATGTGTAGCACATCTTTCTTTCCTTTCACCATTTCACCTCTTATCCCACTTTTTATTTCTCATTGATTTACCTTTACCGCGCATCCTAGATGTAGTTGAGTTTATCTTCATTCTTATCGTTTGTGTTATTCTCGTTTTCTAAGGAAGACCGCATGTATCCAGGAGAGTCAATATTTTTGTTGCGTTGCTTTTGTCTAAAGCTATCACTGTACTTTGTATGAGTGTACGTTACACCCTACTATTTGTTCCTGCTACCAGCTTTACCGTAGCACTGCAGTTATTTGCCTGTTCCTACATGAAATTCATTTTTTCCAAAATTAAACGTTGGTGATTTACAATTAGGAACTGCTGATCATCTACAACTACACTTAAACATCCTGACATCTTTTGTGTTAAACCAAAACTGGCTTCTTGCACAGTTTCTAACTGTAACAAATTTAAGCTCTAAAAAAAAAGTCCAACAAATGACAGTTGATGTCCGTTAAAAAAACAAGCACAAAAATGTTACATTAATCGATATTTTAATCTACGATTTTCAAACATTTAATATCTTTTCCATTTTGATATGTTTTTATTTTCTCAATATTAAACTCTGAAAAAAAACTTAATGATAATATATGTTAGAGATTTTAAAGTGAGTCTGTATTAATGGGATTTGTAGAGTTTTCTAACGCATGGAAACAGTCTTTGTCGATCTGTGGTCACAACCATGCACTGTTGAAGAGCAGCATTTCTCGTAGCTGATCCCATTAATATATAAATAACAGCAGCATAGACAAGACACATTTTTGATGTTAAGATTGACTTAATTTACCTATCAACGTTTGTATCATTTACTTTTCGAAGTCTTTCAACTGTGGCTTCAAGACATTCTTGTATCCCATTTTCGGTGACTGGCGGGCGGTTATTGTTCATTCTTCTAACATGTCTCAGACACCTCAAACTACGAGTAACATTCTCAGTTTAAAAAACAAATATGAAACAAAAATGCATTTTAAACGTTTCTTACCGCTTTGTAACTATAGTAATGAAAGTAGCAGAATATAATATATAGACAAGTCTTGTAGCGTGTGTTGGGGCCCCGTTGTATATTCACGACCAACGAAAGGCACATGTATATTTTATGGAGCCCATGTATCTTCTTCTTCGGTAAAGTAGTCAGCATGACGTTTTCCTCCTCTTTATCTGTCTTCTCTCTTTTTCTCTCTCGCTCTCTCTTTCTCTATCTCTTACCCTATCTCTCTCCCTTTCTCTATCATATTTCTTTCTATATATATCTTTCACTTTCTCTATCTTTCTCCTTTATCTGTCTCTCTCCATTTCTCTGTCTTCTCACTATCTCTCACCCTTGCTCCGTCTTTCTCCCCTCTCATTTCTTCTCCCTCTCTCCGTGCCTTTCACTTCCACTTTCTCCTCTCTCTCATCTCTCTGCTTCTCCTGCTCTCTCTCTCTGTCTTTCTCTCTATCTTCTCTCTTCCCTGTAGTGGACATAGAAATTAGTCTGACCAAATGATCTTGAATCAAAGATGAAAGGCAACACAGTAACCCCAAACGCCATGCTGAAGTCAGATATATAGATCCGAAAGATGATAAAGTCACACCTTGCAACAAACAGCAACACATGACATCAATAACGATTGAACTTCCTCTGAAGGACGAGCAACGAAGAGAAACAATCTTTGTGTGGACGCAACGAAAGCTTTACATGAACTACCACTTTAAGACTAACCATAACTGGCCTCATCAGACGGAAGATGCACCATAGAAATAAAAAGCAGAAAAGCTCAGGCAAAAATAGCATTTCAGAAATTGAAAAACGTCTTGTGCAACAAGTTTATGTCAATAGAAGTAGAAAGAGAGTTCATCGGCACTATATAGAGCCAATTCTGACTTATGAAAGCGAATCATGGAAAGTAGATAAACAAATGAAAAGACGATTAGAGGCCACAGAGTTGAGATTTCTCAGAAGAATGTTGAAAGTTACTTGAACCGCGAAAAAAGACCAACGAGAAAATTCTCAAAGAGGTTGACACAAGAAATTAGCTCCTAAAAACATCATAAATAAATCATAAACATATCTCGGGCACATCATGAGAAGAGGAAAGTTGGAATACTTGGTTACAACTGGCAAAATACAGGGAAAGAGAGATCGCGGACAACAAAGAGAGAAGATACTAGATAGATTGGTGTCATGGTGTCATGGCATGGAAAACAGTCAACAACAGAATTGATACGATGAGCTGTGGATAGAAGATTGTGGAAGGACATGATCGCCTACTTCAACCGCTATGGCACATGATGAATAAATGATGAATTAATGAATAAATGAATGATTAATTGGACTTCATAGGCTTGCAAGCCTGTCTTTTGTTGGTTACCTTATATAATCCACCTTTATATATAAACAAGAACCTCCAATTATGTCTTGTTTTGATAATGGTTTTATATTTGACAGTTCCACCATTTAGATGTGATAACCTTTCGAGAAAATTATGCAGCACAGCATGAATGACGCTGGTCTTGTTTCTTGTTTTAGAACATACAATTGTAAACGTGTAGAAACGCAAAGTAAATGTTGATACAGTGTGCAACAGACAGTGTAATTATATAATTAGCAATATTTGGGATGTAGAATGTGTTAGTCTGCGCTAATTGACTCTGCTTTACTTGTTTACACGCGCTATGTGCAATGTCTCTACAATTTAGAGGGAATCAATACGCCTTTCCCCGTCCGAGCGTTGGTGGATGCCGAAATATCAACTGATGGCAAATTGTAAGCAGGGGTGATGTCTTTCAATGTCGGGACGAATAGTTAAAGTCAAGGATATTAAAATGAAATAAGAAGTGTTTCATTCAAAAACTAATACAAGCAAGAATTGAAGAAGAAGAACGGTTTCCTGTGGACGATGAAGCAAAACAAAAACTGCAATTAAAGTGGGAGAGTAATCATCATCAACATGTGCCATACCGGTTGGCGTAGGCGATCATGTCCTTCCACAATCTTCTATCTACAGTGCATCGTATCAATTCTGTTGTTGACTGTTTTCCATGCCATGACACCAAGCTATCCAGTATTTCGTCTCTTTGTCGTCCACGATCTCTCTTTTCCTGTATTTTGCCAGTTGTAACCAAGTATTCCAACTTTCCTCTTCTTACGATACGCCAGAAAAATGTTCATTGTTTTTTGTCTGATGTTTTTTATGAGCTGCCTTTTTGTGTTGGCTTCTTTGAGGATTTCCTCATTGGTCTTTTTAGCTGTCCAGGGAACTTTCAATATTCTTCTGATAAATTCCATCTTTGTGGCCTCTAATGGTCTTTTAATTTGTTTGTCTACTGCCCATGATTCGCTTCCATAGGTCAGAATTGGTTCTATATAGCACCGATGAACTCACTCTCTCTCGCTTCTATTCTTCTATTGGCATATTTGTTACATAAGATGTTCTTCAGTGTCTGAAATACTATTTCTGAGCTGTTTGGTCACAATATAAACAATATGCGATATGCGGTTGACACAGTCTTAATAGCAGAGACAGAGCTAAACTACAAGAAATGATAGACATAATAGTAAATAAAGCAATAAGAATAGTCTCAGTCTGAATAGTAAGAAAACAGAAGTAATGGTCATATCGAAGAAACAATCATTACCATCATACATCATACAAATAAACCGGACAAATCTGAAACTAGTGCAACGCGTCAAATACTTGGGCACAATAATAACATACGATGGAAGATCCATCACAGGAATAAAAAGCAGAATAGCTCAGGCCAAAATAGCATTTCAGAAATCGAAAAACGTCTTATGGAACAAATCTATGTCAATGGAAGTGAGAAAGAGAGTTCATCGCTATTTTTCGAGCACATCATGAGAAGAGGAAAGTTGAACTACTCTGTTACAACTGGCAAAATACAGGGAAAGAGAGATCGTGGATGACAAAGAGAGAAGATACTAAATAGCTTGGTGTCAAGGCATGAAAAACAGTAAACAAAGGAATGCAGGATGCACTGTGAATAGAAGATTATGGAAGGACATGATCGCCTACGCCAACCGGTATGGCACATATTGATGATGTTGATGATGATGAAGATAATGATGGCGATAAAAGATCTTTAGATCTACCCTGATTCGAAACCGCCTTCTCCTGGTTTGGAGCATAAGTCACCGACTTTAACCACCATTAAAGACATTGATGTCGTGACAGACTGTAGATAAGAAGCAGTCACTGTTTGTTGGTAGTTTCCCATTATTTTAATGCATTAAACTAAGGTTGGCTTTGTTGCAAAAGTTCTCTCATGGCTGAATATGCCAATGTTGGATCAACAGACCCGCTCTAAGAATGAACGTTTGTTTTCTGCGCTTATCTACATTCTATTGCGCTTCTTATCTTCTGATTGTAACATTGTCTTTTCCTCGAATGTTGCTGTGCCATTTCTTATTGCGTGTTATTGTCACAATCTGGCTCCATATTCTCTGTCCCTTTTGCCGATAGAGAATTAGGAACACGAGACAAGTTCTTATGTTTACAGTGTTTGTGTGACCAACCACATTATTTTCTCTGATATTACAGTGCCGATGTGACCAACCACATTATTTTCTCTAATATTACAGTGACCAACCACATTATTTTCTCTAATATTACAGTGACCAACCACATTATTTTCTCTAATATTACAGTGACCAACCACATTATTTTGTCTAATATTGCAGTGCCGATGTGACCAACCACATTATTTTCTCTAATATTACAGTGCCGATGTGACCAACCACATTATTTTCTCTAATATTACAGTGCCGATGTGACCAACCACATTATTTTCTCTAATATTACAGTGCTGGTGTGACCACCTACATTATTTTCCCTAATATTACAGTGACCACCCACATTTGTTTCCCCAATATTACAGTACCTGAGTTAGCAACCACATTAGTCTGCGGCTTAGGAGTAGTTACTGTGAAGAATGGAAATGTAACACATTGCGAAGTGTCCAGTTCTAAGTAATATACTAAATAACCCAAATCAAACTAAACTAAATTAAACTAAACTAAATTAAACTAAACTAAATTAAACTAGATAGATAGTTAAATACCTGAAGTAGTATGCATTCTCTCCTAAACTTGCACCTTCCATTTAACTTATCAACATTGTTCTCCTTCTCCCTAACATTGACGCTTCCCTGATGAGTAACAACAGCACAATCTACTCTCCTCCAGTGATAATTATAAGAGAGTCTATTCATTGATCCTGTAGTCGGCTTTTATTGCTTTCACTAAGCTTCCTTAATAGTTATCAATACAAAACTAACAATACATATTACATAACAAACAATGCATATTACATAACAAACAATGCATATTACAAAACAAACAACACATTACATAACAAACAATACATATCACATAACAAACAATACATATTACATAACAAACAATATATATTACATAACAAACAATACATATCACATAACAAACAATACATATTACATAACAAACAATACATATTACATAACAAACAATATATATTACACAACAAACAATACATATCACATAACAAACAATACATATTACGTAACAAACAACACATATTACATAACAAACAACACATATTACATAACAAACAACACATATTACGTAACAAACAACACATATTACATAACAAACAACACATATTACATAACAAACAATACATATTACGTAACAAACAACACATATTACGTAACAAACAACACATATTACATAACAAACAACACATATTACGTAAGAAACAACACATATTACATAACAAACAACACATATCACATAACAAACAACACATATTACATAACAAACAACACATATCACATAAGAAACAACACATATTACATAACAAACAACACATATCATATAACAAACAACACATATTACGTAAGAAACAACACATATCACATAAGAAACAACACATATCACATAACAAACAACACATATTACGTAACAAACAACACATATTACGTAAGAAACAACACATATTACGTAAGAAACAACACATATTACGTAAGAAACAACACATATTACATAACAAACAACACATATCACATAAGAAACAACACATATTACATAACAAACAACACATATCACGTAAGAAACAACACATATTACGTAACAAACAACACATATTACATAACAAACAACACATATTACATAACAAACAACACATATTACGTAAGAAACAACACATATTACATAACAAACAACACATATCACATAACAAACAACACATATTACGTAAGAAACAACACATATAACATTACAAATAATGTTATCATCTACTATTATTCTTAGACATGATAGCTCAGTTGCAACTTAACTGGATGTTCAAAAGAACAGGAGGTCGAGTTCGATCCTGATCAACCGCTTCCGGGTTCACCCAGCCTTAAATGGGTACCGGATTTTTGTTCTTGGAAAGTAAAGCGGCACGGGCATAATACCGACCACATTACCACAAAAATCATGTGCCGAAGGTCTATAAATATTATGGTCACTAACACCATATTCCCTATACGCGATTTGCAGTGATGGTGCTGTTTACTTTACTTTCTTCTATTAGTATTTCCATGTTCTTTGTGACTGGTGATCAATTGTAATAATTAAATAACGAAAATAATAATCTCGTTTTGCCATAGTACCAGACCCAAGGGTTGACCACGAAAATGATGGATTGACGGAATATTAGAAACACTAGAAAACATAACAGCAGCAGAGACGAACAGAAGAGCAAAAGACCACAAACTATATCTCCCCTCGACGCTGAAAGGCAAATGAGGAAGGAAAGAAGAACATTAAACTGACAACTTGGGCTATTACTCTTATATCGTGTCGTTTCAATTCAGAAAGTTATATTCATATATATTTATCCAGAATAACATTTATTGGGCGAATAATTTCTAAAACTATGCAAACGGTTGCTTTAACATTGGGACTTGTCAACTTCAACTGACAACTGTCGAACTCTAAGCTGCAAGTCTACTCATTCACAAATCAGCCGTGACTGCAGAAATATAGAAACCTGCACATGAATCCACACACACTCACCACAGTGTAGTAGGAAACACTGCCTAGCGTTTGGCTTTTCGTGGCAAGTATCTGTGCCACTAATACGGTTCGACTCTGCTTCGGTCCATATATTGACCATTGTTTTTTTTTCTGTTGTTGATTATTTGTCATTTTTTCTGAGTGCTGTAAACATACCTCTTCCTCTGAATTGATTCGCTGATTATCGCCTCGGAAGTTTCCCTCTATAATATTATTCATTTATTATTATTCTTCTCCATATATACACCGGCTTGCTGCAGGAGCAACTGAGTTTAGTGCACTGTGCACACCGTGAGCTGTGCATTTCATCCATTTTGATCGTGTTTCGATAATCCGATTGCTTATTATGAATGATGATATCGTATGATGGAGAACAGATGACTGTGTTCGCTTTCTGTGCGGTTTTGCCTTATGTCTTTTGGCGCGTGCTGAGACTGCTATGATGGGGACTGCAGCTACCTTTCTTTGTTTGGGAGATGATTAATTCGGATGATTCCACTGGCACGGGCGGTTGAGCAATTATGGATTTTAATTCGTTTGCAGTGATACCGGGGCCTTCGATAACATATCCAAAACACATACACAACCACACACACTTACACACACATTCATACACATTCACACACACGCACTCACACACACACACACTCACACACACACACTCACACGTGGTTTATAACAAGATGAAAACCGCAAGCCAAGCAATGATGGGTAAATCTGTGAAATGCCGAATTTTCTAAAATGTTGAAGCAATAAATAAACGAAGCGAAAGTTGGGAACGTGAAAGAGCTATGTTGAAATCTTGGCAGCTTTAAAATATTAACGAAACAATGTCCCGATTCCCTCGGAGGTAAGGTGACTTTTTCTTGTGTGGAGAATTGTAAGCTGTTCGGTCTATTGGGGATTATCGGAACATAATCGTGGTTTATGTGGGTTCGGTGGGAGACAAGGAATATCTTAGAACTTTTAGAGTTCGTTTAATGAGTGGCAGCAGGAATAATGTTATTGCTACAAAAAGTGGATAATCGATACTGACTTACATGTCATGAGTGAGATCAGGACCTGAAGAGTAACTCTAGTTGGTAGACAATGCCAGTAATCGATGCTTTCTTTCTTCTACAAAAAGAGGTATTGTCCTTTGGGTTTATTTGTCATTTTGTAAATACTTTTTGTTTTTTTTTACAAATTGTGTTGTCCTAAAAGAGAGTACAGACGTCGCTAGTTCTGGAACATTCAACGTAAACATCCCATTTTTGTTGGTTGTAGATTTTTCAACTAATGATTATAGAAGCCTCCGTCAGTCATAGCTGACTATGGATTTCTGTAGTGGTAGTGGTAGTTGTAGTAGCAGTACCAGGAGTAGCAGCAGCATCGACAGCTGCGGCAGCAGCACCAGTGGCGGTAGTATCATCAGCAGCAGAAGTAGCAGTAGTAGTAGCAATAGTAGCAGCAGCAGTAGTAATAGCATGGGCAATAGTAACAGCAGCAGTAGTAGCAGTAGCAATAGTAGTAGTAGCAGTAGCAATAGTTGCAGCAGCAGTAGTAGCAGTAGCAAGTAGCAGTAGCAGTAGTAGCAGTAGTAGTAGTAGCAGTAGTAGCAGTAGTAGCAGTAGTAGCAGTAGTAGTAGCATAGCAGTAGCAGTAGCAGCAGTAGCAGTAGCAGTAGCAGTAGCAGTAACAGCAGTAGCAGCAGTAGCAGTATCAGTAGTAGTAGTGGCAATAGCAGTTCTAGTAGCAGTAGCAGGTGTAACAGCAGTAGTAGTAGCAGTAGCTGTAATAGCAGTAGTAGTAGTAGTAGGTGCTGTAGAAGAAGTAGTAGTAGCAGTAGTAGTAGTAGTAGTGGTAGTAATAGTAGTAGTAGTAGTAGTAGTAGCAGTAGTAGCCGTAGTAGCAGTAGTAGTAGTAGTAGTAGTAGTAATAGCAGTAGTAGTAGTAGTAGCCGTAGTAGCAGCAGTAGTAGTAGTAGTAGTAGTAGTAATAGCAGTAGTAGTAGTAGTAGCAGTAGTAGCCGTAGTAGCAGCAGTAGTAGTAGTAGTAGTAGTAGTAGTAGTAATAGTAGTAGTAGTAGTAAGAGTAGTAGTAGTAGTAGTGATCTCTGTAATTTATAGTTTACTATGGTATTATGCAACGACCCAAGAAATATTCTTGTTTCTTTTCTTTCGCCGTGTATTCTCTTTTTATCTGAACCTGTTTGCCTCTTGCTTATGTTGGAGCTTAAGAGTGTGTTTACAAATATACGGTCTGCAGCTATTTCTTCCCAGGCTTTAGGATTTATGTCCAGTAAACTATGTTACGTTTACATACGTCTAAAATACGCAATGTTGGAATGAAGATTGTATTGTAGAGTGCCTGTTTTGCCTCTAGAGCTATTTCCTTGTTGGACAATAGTGGTGATAGCTGTCCAATGATTTGACAAGCTTTGCTACATCTTGGGTCTGTTTCTGCTGTTTGTGAATTGTCGTTTGTCACTAGACTTCCTAGGTCCCTCTACTTGTTTTAGTTGCCTGCCATCTATAGTTATGTTGATATTCTGTTCCTCTTTTGATATTCGATATTCATGACTTCTGTTTTATTCATGTTGATTTTCATGTTGTATTTTGTGCCTGTGCTGTTCAGTCTATTTAAGTGTTCTTGTAGGTCCTCCATTTTTTCATGTATCAGTGCCTGATCGTCTGCAAATAAAAGCTCGTTAATCTCCTCTATCTCTCATGGGTTGGATAACTTGCGTAGCTATGTATACACGTATCCATGTATGTAATAAACAGTAGGTGAGATAGTATGCACCTCTGTCATACACCTGATCTAACTTCGAAGTGGTATGTGTGTCCTGCTGCTGTTGTGATTGTGCAGCTGCTATTGATGTAAAGACTTTTAATTAAGATTGTTAGATGTTGGCTTACTCCGTATATTGTTAGTATCTTCCACAGTTGTTCTCTATTTACTCGCTCGAATACTTTAGCCAAAAACCAACATAACAACTACAAATAACAACTGATATGTTAGCCACAATAAATGACATACATACAATTAGCAACACAATCCGAACAGGAAACATCCCTCATTTGATAAATAGAACACGGGAACTGATACAATTCTACACATGGCAATTGCAGACGAAGATGATCCGTGCATGTGCGACTCAGAGATGGAGCTTCCTTTTATTCAGGAAATGGGTAGTAACTATGATCGGTACGTATGTTAACAAATGTAAATATGTAATTATGTTACTATGATCGGTACGCATGTTAACAAATGTGAATATGTAATTGTGTTACTATGATCGGTACGTATGTTAACAAATGTAAATATGTAATTAAGTTACTATGTTCGGTACGTATGTTAACAAATGTAAATATGTAATTATGTTATAATTTTCGACACTTATATCATGTTACCACAAGTAAATATGTAAATGTATTACTATTATCGACACATATGTCGTGTTACAATAAGTAAATCTGTAAATGTGTTACTATTATCGACACATATGTCGTGTTACAATAAGTAAATCTGTAAATGTGTTACTATTATCGACACATATGTCGTGTTACAACAAGTAAATCTGTAAATGTGTTACTATTATCGACACATATGTCGTGTTACAATAAGTAAATGTGTAAATGTGTTACTATTATCGACACATATGTCGTGTTACAATAAGTAAATGTGTAAATGTGTTACTATTATCGACACATATGTCGTGTTACAATAAGTAAATGTGTAAATGTGTTACTATTATCGACACATATGTCGTGTTACAATAAGTAAATGTGTAAATGTGTTACTATTATCGACACATATGTCGTGTTACAATAAGTAAATGTGTTACTATTATCGACACATATGTCGTAAAATAACAAGTAAATATGTAGTTATGTTACTATAGTATTGAATGAACCGTTTCAGCAGGACAGTATTAGAAACTATGATTGATAAGTTTTATGTCTCACGAATAAATGTAACTGTGAAACATTGAAACCAAATATCGTATCCTCTGTCACTATTTGTGAATCCTCTATATTGTATGCCTCTATTTGGAAAAAAATAGTCATCATAATGCAGCATAAAAATAAATAGTGAAAATCTAAAACAAGTGCAAAGCGTCAAATACCTAGGCACAATAATATCAAATGGAAGATGCACCACAAAAATCAAAGGCAGAATAGCTCAGGTCAAAATAGCATTTAAAAAAAAATAAAAACGTCTTATGCAACACGTCTGTGTCAATAGAAGTGAGAAAGAGAGTTCATCAGTGCTATATAGAGCCAATTCTGATCTATGAAAGCGAATCATGGACAGTAGATAAACGAAGAGAAAAAGAGAGTTCTCTGGGTAGTGAGATCAAATCTAGTCCTCTCCGAAAAAAGCGAAAAACAAGAAGTCCCGTGTGCAGTCGCGCACGTTAAAGAACAAATGGCTGTTTAAAGTCGAAAGAGTAGATTAAAAACGGACGGTGTTCAGGCACAAATTATTAAGTAAATCTACTTATCCATAACGAAGACGGATGTGTCGGGCCGAAAGGCTCAGATATCGTGGCTTTGCCGTAAACTAGCGATACAATGCATCCTCGCCCACTTAACGGGTGAAGGTTAAGAAGATGAAAGGCAAAGTTATTATTTTGTTTTAAAAGGTCATGCTTCTCTCCCCTGCCGTGCTAGACAAACAGAGAACATGGTGTTGGTGACCAAATTGGTCTATGACCACGACACACTTTTCACCAAAATTTCTGGTCCTATTTTTAGTAGTTGGGGGAAACCCGAAGCATTGTCGGTTGAAAAAAAAAAAATCTGCTACTTCTGAGATTTGAACTCGAATTCTTTGATCAGGAAGCGAGTGCACTAACCACTCCACCAAGTCCTAAAATATTCTTCTTCTTCTCCTATCCTTCCTCTGTTGCCGTTGGCGTCGAGGGGAGAAACAATCTGCGATTCTTTGCTCTTCTGTTGGCCTCTTCCAATGTTATTCCTCCTAGTGACTCTAGTATTCCCTTTATCCATCTCTTTCTCGGTCTTCCTCTTAATCTGGCGTTTTCGTAGCGTTTGTTTATGGCTCTTTGCGTCATTGTTAGTTCTTTTTGTCTTGTTATGTGGCCGAACCAATTTATCTGTTGTTTCTTTATGTATTCGATGGCTGGTTCAATTTCGAGTTTCTTCCTCAGGTCAGTGTTTCTTACTCTGTCCCTTAAGCTGTTTCCTGTCATTCTTCTGACACACTTCATTCCGGTGGTCGTTATCTTTCTTATTGTTCTAGAGTCCAGCGTCCAATTCTGGCACTGATAGCACAGAGTTGGTAGAAACATTGATTTGTAAATTGCCCTTTTTGCTTTCGTAGTTATTGCTTTGTTTTTCAATAGTGTTGATACTTGGCCTATAACTTGGCATGCTTTGTTACACCTTATATCTATCTCGGTCTCTTGGTTATTGTCTTGTGTTAACGTGCTACCCAGATATTTAAAATTGTCTACTTGCTTGAAAGTCGCATTATCTATTATGATCTTTAGTTTTTCTTTCCTTAAAATATTGTTCCTTGAATTAATGTGTGTCTCTTCATTAACTTAATGGTCTTTGTCGACAGGCGTTGGATGTCATGTCCCTCCATAGCTTTCGACCTCGATCACTGTGCAGCAACAGTTCCACCGCTGATCTGTTCATTTCTCACACCATCAGACCGTCCTATATCTTTTAATGTGACGTTTTCCCACAGAAATTTGAATTTTTAATGTTAGAATATTACATTTATACGACAAAACAATTATTACATGGCCGTGAAACATGGAGAACTACAAAAATGACAATCACGAAGATAAAGACCTTCATTAATGGAAGCTTGTTTAGAATAAAAGGAAGGAAATGACGCAGGCACACGCGCGCGTGCGCGCGCACACACACACACGCGCGCACTTAGAACGATGGGAAAGTAAAAGTCAAATACCAGTGGACAAAAATATAAAACGAAAAGTATGGACTTGGATAGGGTCATACACTTCGGAAGTCAAACGACAGTATCACACGACATGCTCGTTTTTGGAATCCCCAAGGGGAGAGACAGAGTGGAAGACTAAAATATTCTTGGAGAAGACAGGAGGAAGCAGAAATGAAGATGCTGGGAAGACATGGAATGATCTTAAAAGAATGGCAAGAAACAGAACATCTTGGAACGTGCTTGTTGAAGAGCTATGCTCCGCAGGATGCTGAAAGGAAGAAGAAGTAAAAGATGATGACATTTATATCTTCTGCAATGTCAACGATTTTATAGTTTTCCTTTAATGTATCCTCTTCTGCTACACTTATTCCCTTATCCATTCTGAAGTTGATATACTCTACTCTTCATTCTTCTGGCAACCTTAACCATTGCTAAGTGATCTTGTTGTTGAGCTTCCTTCATGTTCTCACTCCTTTCTATTTTTAGTCTGCTTCGAGCTCTCCGCCCCCCTCCCCCTATTGCTATATACCACTTATTCAGGTCTCGCATCTTTACAATTACAATTTATTTGAACGAGATCAGGACACACGTCGTTTGATGTAGCTGAGACAAAACATTGGTCGGTTTAAATAATCTGCTAAAATTTCGTGGATATACGCAAGAACCGGTAAAAGCATCTTACGATAACTGTCAGTCTACAAACACTGACAGATGAGGGACACAATGACATATTTTGGCAATCTAAACGGCCACAATGACCCTAAGAAAACAAACATGGAGGATATAGTCCCCAGGAAACACTGAAAGGTGGCGACCCTAAGATGACGGAATCAAGTTAGCAATGCCTTCCTACAAACTACACTCAGACTCAGGTTACATGTATGAGGATACATAAAAAAAAAACATTCAGAACAGCAGTCGAAAAAACATCGTTCTCCCTTGAACAGACTGTTTGATGATGATGATGATGATGATGATGATGATGATGATGATGATGATGATGATGGTGATGATATCGTTTATTATTGTACGTGTCCTTACTGTAGCCAAATTATCTTAATGTGGGAGTTTGATGTTCATTATCCAGGGCATTCATCTGGTTAGATTCACAAGACTACACCCACGCCTGTATAATGAGTGATGTGATGAGCATGATAAGAAAAGTGGAGGCGGACTCTGTACGCAGACAATGGGTAGAGTCATTGCAGAAGTCAAAAATATGTAAGGTTACCTCTGCCTACGTCCCAGGACATGCGGGAATACGGGGAAATAAAAGAGCGGACAGGTTGGCTAGCTGCATTATTGTTGAGGACGGTCAACCAACGGATCGGGCGAACACCATCAATGCCCTCCGAGATATGGGAAGAGCACAGGACTTCGACAACCATGAGTCCACGTCACTCCTTCGGATGAAAGAGTTGAGAATTAAGATTGGCACAGCCAGAAACGAGAAACTTTGGGCGTGTAAGAAGACTTATCAACTAACATAGAACTGGAGTCGTCAGTCGCTGGACACTGAGGGAATTGCTGAGGAGGGGATCTGAGCACCTACGGCCATGTTAGGAGTGCAATGATGATGACCCGCAAATAACTCAATAACATTAACTCTCCACGGTAGCAACATTAATCATTTCCAGCTATTGCATTCCCAAATATATCGCTGTGTCCTTGTCAGTATTTTCAGCGACCGCCGAATACTTCTCCTGAAATTCAATGTGTGTAAGTGATCATGGAGGCTAAACAAACACGTTTCATAAACGGTTTTGGGATAAAGCTTTTACAATGATGCGCCAGTGAAGCCCTGGCTCCAACAAGTTGTTACAATAAATGAATGGATTGCTTAATCCCAAAGCAAATACGTCAAATTACATATTATGTAACCGTTAAAGTTTGTGTTTTTTTTCTCTCTCTCTCTCTCTCTCTCTCTCTCTCTCTCTCTCTCTCTCTCTCATTTTATACGTACATACACACATACACACATAGTTCTTGCACACATACATATAATAGATAGAAAGACAGACAGATAGATAGTAAAATAGATAGTTAGATAAACAGACATAAAGACATATATATATATATATATATATATACATATATATATATATATATATATATATATATATATATATAGAGAGAGAGAGAGAGAGAGAGATAGATAGTTAGACAGGCAGACAGACAGTTAGACAGACTAACAGACCAATAGATATTGCAGGTGTTACGTACATCTTGATAGAATTCAAGTCGCATAAAGAAACTATTTTTATCCTCAATCTGAATTCAAATGTCTCGAACAGCGCCGTCTGGTATCGAACGTAGCCAGTCCAACGATTTAACATCATTTGGCCAACAAAAGTGGAAACCGAAATGGGTCCGCTGGGGTTTTTCTAATGCGCTGATGTTGATTAAATGAAAATTATAGAAGGAGCCTGTGAAAACGATGGGCTTTTTTGCCTACACTATTCCAATAATCATTATCTCTGTTTTCTCCACAGTTTTGGTTTATATTATAGAAGGAGCCTGTGAAAACGATGGGCTTGTTTGCCTACACTATTCCAATAATCATTATCTCTGTTTTCTCCACAGTTTTGGTTTATATTATAGAAGGAGCCTGTGAAAACGATGGGATGTTTGCCTACACTATTCCAATAATCATTATCTCTGTTTTCTCCACAGTTTTGGCATCAGAGGCAAGTCTTCCCTCAAGGATTTCTCCATCGACTTCAGTGATTTGAATCTGGGAGACTTAAATAGGAGAGGACGCCGATGTAAGGTTTACAAGTAGGTGGATTTCATGTTCTAACTGCCACGTAGACAGTGGATGAAGTAAAAAAAAATGTAAAGTGTCCCCGTCACGCTAAGTGGCGTATAGGGAATATGGTGATAGTGACCATACATTTTACAAACCCTTCGGCACATGATTGTTGGGGTCATGTTGTTGGTATTACGCCCGTGCCACTTTACTTTCCCAGAAAAAAAATCCGGTACCCATTAAAGGCTGAGTAAAGCGGAAGCCGCCGGTTGGAATCGAACCCTACCTCTTGTCCTTTGTAGTCCAGTTCACTAACCACTGAGCTATCGCGGCTCCCAGGGTGAAGCAAGGTAAAGGTAAAGTACGAGACTTGAATCGGCGTATTAGCACGCGAGTTTTCACCCATATGTGATCGGCTGCCTATCCAGAAGTGTTCGGAGACTTCTGGATAGTGTCGCTTCAAGCGTCGAAAATCACGATGCGAGGCGGCATTCCTCACCTTCCCCGAGTGCTACCCTGGTACCCATTTCTGCCAGCGGCTGGGTCGATCGCGGGGGGGGTATTTTTTTTTTCAACCACGAGTACAATTCACACTGCTTCCAGCGGGAATCGAACAATGGTTGTCCAAACGTCGGTGGTCCAGTCGGGTGGTTTTCCCAGCTCGGCTACCGAGGCCACCTGGATGAAGGAGTTGTGTTGTTGTCTCTACAATTAATGACCATGACATAATACTCGATATTTGTGTTTAAAATTGCGCATAACTTTATATTATTTCACATCAAAGGTGTGTACCTCTACTGAGATGAAGTGTGTTAGACAAATGACAGCCTAAGAGACAAGATCAGAAATGAAGAACTGAGAAAAAAGCTGGGAATAACCCCCGCCATATAATATATAAAGAAACAACAGATAAAATCGTTTGGCCACGTGACAAAGCAGAGTTATCAAAACACAACACACGAGTCCTCAATAAACGTTGCGAGAACACCAGGCCCAAGAGACGACCACGAAAAAGATGGACTGACAGAATATTAGAAGCACTAGGAAATATAACAGCAGTAGAGGCGAATAGAAGAGCAAAAGATCGCAAATTATATCTCCTCTCGACGCTGAAAGGCAAGTGAGACAGGAAAGAAGAAGAATGGTGTGTCACATGTTACAATATTCACAGAACTGAACTGTAGAGCTTTGAGATGATGACGTCATTGATTTTGCAGCGGTCACTTTCTTCCTATATCATAGTAAGCATTCTGACAGTTTCGTTGACTGGGGTGTGTCTACCCAACTACGAATCCAGTTCTTTAGCTCGGGACGCCTGTGTGCAAGCCTAAGACGCTCCTCTGCACATTTTAATAACAGATTGAAAATTAAATATTTGCAAAACCCAAAAAAATATAATAGAAAATGGAGGTGGAATGAACACGCACTAACAAAGCCATCAGGCTTGAATGACAGCATAGCGAGACTATCTTAGAACCCACATGGTAAGGGAAATCGAGAAACGCCCAGGAATGAATTGCGGAAAAGTCATGGAAACTCTCAATAACATTTGATTTAGACTGGAGAGAAGTAGAGACAATGAATAAAAATGGGAATGGAAAGACTTTGTCTGTGGCAATATATTGGTATATATATATATATATATATATATATATATATATATATATATATATATATATATATATATATATATATATATATGCTATTATATATATATATGGGATTTTTGTTGATTTATTCATTGACTGATTGATTGCCTGATTGATTGACTGATTGATTCTTCTTCTTCTGATTATTTTGCCTTGTATATAATACGCTTATTTTATACTTAGATGCTCTTTCAATGGATTATGCATTATCATTGTTATGCTCCATATGCCATAAATATAGCAAATGAGAAACATCAATGCAACAACAATAAATGGCAGAAAATTAAAACAAGTGGAGGAATCTAAATAACTAGGACATCTAGTAACAAAGGACAATTCACAAGCAGCAAAAATAGACCAAGATGCAACAAAGGGTGTCGAATCTTCGGACAACTATCACCACTATTGTCCAACAAGGAAATAACTCCAGAGGCAAAACGGGTACTCTACAATACAATCTTCATCCCAACGTTGTGCCACCAATGCCAGTCCTTGCCCCTAGATGCAAGAACAATAAGAAAATTACATCTACAGAGATGAAATGTGTTAGACGAATGACAGGAAACAGTCTGAGAGATATGATCAGAAATGAAGAACTGAGAAAACGCTAGGAATAACCCCCGCCAATGGAGTACATAAAGAAACAACAGATAAAATAGTTTGGCCACGTGATAAGGCAGAAACCAAAGAACAACGCAACGAGACTTTAATAAACGTTAAGAGAACGCCAGACTAAAGTGCCAAGCACGAAAATGGTGGATTAATGGAATATTATATGCTCTGGGAAACAGAACAACAGCAATATCCAACAGACGAGCAAATGATATCTCACTTTGACGCTGAAAGAAATATGAGTAAGGAGAGAAGAAACAGATTAATGATAAAAGTAGGAGTTTTATTACTATTATTTCAGTCGCATACGGGTACTTTAACTCTAACCTTACACAGATCCTATTACTACTGCTACACTATTACTATTACTACACTATTACTATTACTACTGCTACATTATTACTATTACTACTGCTACACTATTACTATTACTACTGCTACACTATTACTATTACTACAACTACTACTACTATTACTATTATTACTACTACCGCTAATATTACTACTACTAAAACCTATTACAGCAACTACTACTATTATTACTACTACCGCTAATATTACTACTACTACACCTATTACTACTGCTACACCTATTACAGCAACTACTACTATTATTACTACTACTGCTAATATTACTACTACTACACCTATTACTACTGCTACACCTATTACAGCAACTACTACTATTATTACTACTACTGCTAATATTACTACTACTACACCTATTACTACTACTACACTTATTACAGCAACTACTACTATTATTACAACTACCGCTAATATTACTACTACTACACCTATTACTACTGCTACACCTATTACTACAACTACCACTATTACTATTACTACTACTACCGCTAACATTACTACTACGACACCTATTGCAGCAACTACTACTATTATTACTACTACAATTAACAATACTACTAGTACTACACCTAATACTACAATTTTTACTACTATTACTACTACCGCTAACATTATAACTTCTACACTTAATACTACAACTACTACTATTATTACAACTACTACTATTATTACAACTACTACTATTATTACTACTACCGTTCATCATTATTGAGTGCCGTCTCCGCATCAAAGGTTGGCTACCATGGAGCGCCATTCAGCTCTTGCTTTGATGGTGCAGATTGTCATAGGCTGACTTTTGACATCTTTTGATGTTACTCGTCCATGTTAGTCTTGGTCTGCCTCTGCCTCTTTTACCATATATTTTCCCTTCGAGGATTACTTTTTATTAGGCAGTTGTGTCTTTTAACATGCCCCAACAATTTCATTTGTCTTGTTCTAATTGTGTTTAGTAGTTCTCTTTTTATTGTTAGTTGTTGTAAAACTTCATCGTTTGTTTTCTTTCCTTTCCATCCAATTCTACCTATTCTTCTATAAATGCACATTTCAAAGGCTGTTGTTTTCTGTTCTGTTTTCTTGTCTAATGTCCATTTTTCTGCACCATGCAGGAATGTTTTTGTTTATGATCATAGTTTTAGTCTTTTGATATTCATATCTAGTCCATATATTTTGCTTGTCATATTTATTACATTAAGTAAGTGTTGTAGATCTTTAGGATTTTCTGCTATAGTCCGTTCAGATTCGTTTGCCGAGATGTTATGATTTATAATTCAAAAAGTTCTTGATGATTTCACATGATTTTGGCATACGGTGTTAAAATGTCCATGTCACGAGAACATATGTGTTACTCGATGTCTAGCTATAACGGTTTTCTTAAAGCGGCGAATTCCTTTGATCTTTGCCCATGTAACTATTATTTTGACCCTAATCAAAATGTTTTACAGTAATCTAGTGCAACGATGACCCATAGGCGTGTCCATAAAATTTTACTTGGTGGCAAGTATACAAATTTTAAATTATATATAGAACTTTTGTTCGTAGAGTCAATTTGATATAGTTCCATGCTCTTGGTGTGAGTTTCCCAAATGTTGTCGCTGCCTTTCAAATACGTACATTTAGTTCCTCATCTAAGGAAAGTGTGGCTGTAATAGTGGATCCAAGATAGCTGAACTTCTGTACTGACTCAAGCAGGCTTCCATTCAAAGTAATGGTTGTTGGTTTGCTTTATAACATATTTTGATTGCTTGGGTGGTCTTGAACAATAAACTGTTTAACAAATCAACTAGGAAATTTTGCAAATCCAACTATTTATCTGTAGACTTAATCAGAGTAATGATCATTCAGAATCAGACGAGTCAAATAGGTCGATTACTGCTTTCGGCTGAACAAACAACAAACCATCCTTTTTCCAATATTCCTCTTCTTGTCGTAACACATGATCCTCACATTTTACCCAGTAGTATTTATTTATATTTGATAGAGCCTGATTTGTAAGTGTCTCAACATCGCATAATTTGAAAGTTTTATTTGTATATGCTACGTGTCCTTTAACTTTTGCCCAAACTAGTTCTATAGGATTTAAGTGTGCATGATATGGAGGTAGTCTCAAACATCTATGGCCATGTTCTTGAATTAACTTGTCTATTTTAAATATCTTTGTACGTTGTGTCTGTTTTACAAGGCTAAGCAATTCGGGTTTCAAGTAGCTGTCGTTAACTTGTATGTGTTCTTTTATGAGCCACGTTTTGATTGCATCTTTTGTACTTGATGATGTTGGGATTCTATCTTCTACGTTAACTACGTTATGGTATGAAGCATTGTCCATTATCAGACAAGAAGGTCGATCTAATATTGGAAGGATACTTTTCTCGATCCAGTCTTTAAATATGTGCCCATTCATTTCGGAGTGGTAGTCTCTATTGTCTATGGATTTTGAAATGAAAACGAGATGAGCATTCTGCAACAACCCATTATGTCTGCTACCTGCATGTGCAACTATGAAACGTTGCCCTTTACTGCTTGGTACTGATCTTTTAATACTTCCATCTGCTAACTGCCATTCCTTTTCATTTGTATGATGAGCGTTGATCCAAGTTTCATCTAAATAAACAATATCATAATCATTTTCGCGCATTTCCTTCACTTCATGTAAATACTTGCTTCTAAGAGCTACTAGATGTGGCTTCTCACAAATAATGTTTTTTCCACCAGCATACTTTCTAAAGGTGAAGCCTGCACTTCTTAATATTTTCCATAATGAAGTTTTTGATATTTCAATGTCGTTGTTAGTTTTCAGCCAAAGCTTCAACTTTCTAAGTGTCACTTCTTCGTTATATCAAACATTCGACATATTTCTCTTTTTACTAGGTCCTTATCAAAACTGTCTAACGTTTCTTTCCTTCCTTGCTTTCTGCATTTGTTGGCAATAAATATCCGCTTCCTTTAACTATTCGATCAAATGAACGTTTACACAAACCTAAAATATGCATTGTTCTCTTCTCAGGGTTTGATAAAGAACAATAAAGATGTCCCTTTTTACGCTCTCTGCAGAAGTATTGATAAATCTTTATAACAATGTTATGCTCAGTAAAATATTTTGCCTTTATATTCATTCTCACATAGACTTGCAGAAGATAATATGGATAGTGCCGCCTCCTTTCTGTAAATATTGAGATTTGCCTCTGAATTATGACTCGAACTCGAGTCTACGGCCGTGATTTTGACGTCACATAATTTCCGGTTTCGGCTAAAATGTCATTTTGTGCTAAACGGGAAATTTCATATGTAACATTTCTTTATAAAAATTTATAGTGGAAACATAACTATTTTAGGACGGTGCGCATTCAGCCGTGAAGGTCATGCCTATATGTTAAAGAATCAGCTGTGAGATGTAAGCATCTACATAATCCCGCCGGTGTTTATAATATCGATTAACTTTTTTTTAATATAGGCTAAATAAGGCATCTTTGAAACTGGATCACATTTCTTTGATAAAAAAATATTTTTTTATAGCGACATTAGTATTCTAAACCTAACTTCAAAAGATCAATGCAAATGAACAATAAGTTTTTGAAAAAAATAAATTAATGTCTAGGCAAACGAATCTGAACGGACTATAGTAGTACAGTATCATCAGCATATCTTAGGTTATTGATTATCTTTCAATTAATGTTTAGGCCTGGCATCTCTGTGATATTTTTAAAGATTTGCTCAGTGTATAGATTGAACAAGCTTGGTGATATGATGCATCCGATACTACCGTTAACATTACTAATTTTCACTTAAAAAATGAACAAACAATAAGACAAACATAAAATAACAGAGCAGAATCGTTATAAATAATGCCTGCAACACCATCTCACGTAATCTGTTTTCTGCATTCCCCATTGGGCATTATTTTAAATCCCATCTGCAGCTTCACAACAAAGCCTTTCCTGTCAACGAGATAAGACCGCAGTGAATGATGACGTATCATGGGATGAACAACATTCTGGCCTTAACTGAATCGTAGATCACAGTGACATGGAAAAGATTAGAGGGGATTTGCATTTTTCTCCTAATTCATCATTATACATTTTTGTATCTGGCTATTCGCCTACTTTAAGACAAACACTTTAACCCAAATCCGTCACCGTAACCAAATTAAGTTTGGTCTTCAGGAGTCTTCTGCGTCATTTGATAAAATTACCTTCTGCTTGGCTTCTGTAAGGGGCCTAAACTCTTGGGATATTCCTCCCGGTTATCTCCCCAAAATATTCACCGTTTCTGGGTGTCAGTGTCAAGCAGATTCAAACGTGAATATTTATGGAAAGGCTGATGTCTTTTTTAAAAAATCAACGACACTTGTCGAGTAGATTCACAACAAAGTGTTTAGTGAATGCTCGTCCAAGCTCGATGAGTGATGTTACTCTCATTGTTCTTGTTTTCAAGCAGGCTTTACGCAGCCGATCTTTGTCAATGGAAATAAGAACAAGAGTTATCTGGAGCCAGTCTTGACTTGGACGTGAATCCAACATTATAGAACAGCGGGAAAGAAATCGCTAAAGGCCAGAGAAATGTTCAACACTTGAACGTTTAGATTACTGTGGGAAACAGAACAGAGCAAACAGATTCAAAAATAGGCCAAGTAGAAACAAAAAAAAAACCTGTTATCAACATCAAAATGAATTATCGATTTCTCCATGAAACGAGAAATGAACTGTATAATGGTAACAGCTGAACAGGAAGAAACGGAAGAACATATCGTCATCAAGTACCATGCCTGCGTAGGTGATCATGTCTCACCACAACTTTCTATCTAGGCAGTTATTTATCATTTCTGCTGCTGACCTTCTGCCAAGCCATTCTCTTAAGCTGTCTTATATCTTTACTTCCCTCTATCTCTTCGTCCCTCAATTTTCCCAGTTGTTAGAATATATTCCAGCTGTTCCCTTCCCATAACATGGCCAGAAAATTATGATTGTTTCTTCCTAATATTGGAAATTAGCTCTCTTTTTTTTTTGCTTTGGTCTCTTTCAGAACGTTTTCATTACTCTTCTTAGCTGCCCATGGTACTCTCAACATACTTTTGTAAAACCACAATTCTACAGCCTACAGTGATTGTCTATAGTGTGTTGTCCTATTGTCCATGATTCATATCCATATGTTAAGACTGGTTCTACATAACATTTAAGAACTATTTTTCTTGTTTCCATTGTCACAAGGGACACAAAGAGAAAAAATACAAGGTAGTTTATGATAGCAGGTAATATAATCTTCTTCTTTCCTTCCTTATTGCTTTAAGCCTTAATGGGAGTTATAACTTGCGGTCTTTCTGCTCTTCTGTTGGTCTGTCCTGTTGTTATGTTCCCTAGTATTTCTAATATTCCATCAATCCATATTTATCATGCTAGACTTTTCATTTCATTGTTCTAGTGTTATAGAGTTGTGATGTTATTTATTATCTTTGATATTATATTATAACTTGACAGCACATCACATTTATAGTTGATCACAACAGGTAATTCATGACAGACTCTTTTTCTCTCATTATATAATCATAATCAGTTTATTGATTTCTATTATTAATCTGGCCTATGATCGTTCTGTAGTGGATGCACTTATCTTAAATTAATGTTAATTAATTCGGGACTTCTCTGAGACAAATAGTCGGTGGATATGATCAGTCCCAAGTGCATATCTTGCATTCAATCTCTCTATCACTTACTTACGTATATCAGAATGTGAAGCACAACTTGAAAACTCTTAGACACTTCACAACTTAAGTTCATGTTCATTGCTATCTTTACTACTCTCTATCAACTTACTTAATAACCTCTCAACTGACTTGAAACTACAATTTGAAGATTCTAACTTCCTAACTAACTGGCTCAATTTTCTAATCTTAAGTAAACTTCTACTAACTGCCTTCGGCAGTTCGGCCGAAGCCGGACTAAGCTTACTTAGTCTACATTCTGACTTCGTCTAATCTCTAACTGTCTAATTCTCATTCCTGACTAACTCAAACCTATTGTTTTGAAATTTAAATACTCCAACCACAACTCTTAGCCTAAAAAATCAGCAGCCAATCAAACTGTCGCAAAGTAACAATTTGCACTCTTCTGATCACATGAGTCACTCCTCATCATTCTGTGACCGAAAATTGAACTATTCTCATGGTTTGACGAAAACACCTTGTTTTCGTGAATCGCTATGCCCTATTTAAATTAATTATTACCTCATGACAATGACCTATCCTGGTAGTTGGATGACAACTTATTTATCAGACGGGCCAAAGTCATGGGGTCAATGCATGCTATTGGCATGCATTGTCTGAAGGTTGAAGTGGAAATTTTCATGGACCTAAACTCATCATCGTGCCGTCCAGTAATTCTGGACATTACCTCCTTCCCACTTTCTGTGTATCCACTACCCCTATGTGAACTTCTATTATCCCCTAACTTGTTATTCTGGCTGGAATTTGTCCATACTTAAATGTATGTACTAACTACTGCTGATCGCTACCATATGTTATTGCTATTGTCTATTGAGAAGTGGGCAACAACTAAGTTACCTGCCCCCATGCTTTCATTAGCTACTCTATAATCTAGCAAATTTATTGAAGGCTCGTTGTGTTGTGTTTTAGTATATTTGTCTTATCATATGACCAAACCATTTTATCTGTTGTTTCTTTATGTATTTAATGGCGGGATTACTTCTAATTATCTTTTCACAGTTCTTTTTTTCTGATTTTGTATCTCCTTATCTCTGATTTTAATATTATGAAGTAAACAATAAAATGAGAAATCACTGTTGATATGAAAAGTTACTGTGCGACATGATCACTTAATATAATCAGGCATTGTACATGATGATAGTGATTTTTGTTTTATTATTACAGTGGCATGCCGTTAAAGTTATTTATTATATGCTGCCGCTGCTCTTTGGATTTGATGAAATCATATATTTATATTTTTATTTTTCGATCTCTAAAACAATGTTGATATTATAATTGTCAACAGGGGGCGCTGGCATGGTGACGTCATCGTACACGTGTTTTGGGAAGTTGCGTCAGAAAGACAAAGACGCATTCTGGGCTAACCTGAGCAAGCTCTGCCGTATACGTCACGAGAACATCATCTTGTTTATGGCCGCCTGCACAATTCAACCAAACCTGGCTGTCGTTACATGGTTTGTTCTACTTTTTTGACGTTTCGTACGTTGCTAAGCAGCATCATTTGTATAATAGATTTATCTGGTTTCTCTTTTAGACTGAGTTAGGGATTGAAGAAAGAAAGTTGAGAATGAAAGATTGACTTGGGGAAATAACTAAACGAGCCTATTTCCAGAGACTTAAACGCAGAACATGACATGAGCTGGTTGCGATAAAATAGTGACTGTTGACATCAAGATCAATGAACCAGAGTTGATCAAGATGATATTCCATCTCTCCATAGAAATATTCGAATAAGTCTGCCCACACGAATAGAGAAGAAAATAAGAAAAACCAATTTAATTATTTTTAAACAGCCATACTGACGTTATTGTTATCCTCTAATGGCGTAAGATGTCACATTTTGATTAAAAAATCACGATACAGCGCAAACAATGCTATCTTTGCGCCCCTTTAATGGCGTACGACAAAGATGGCTATTCACCGAGTAAACGAGAAAGAAAAATATCTGTAATTTAATGTTTGTTTTGTGTGGCTGTGAAACATGGAGAACAACAAAATTGACAATCATAACATAGACATAACAGGCGATGGATTAATGTAACAGCAGATATCACAACAAGAACCACGCAGGAAGCTTAAAATGAAATAGTCTGACACTAGACGCTATAAGGCAACAGAGGCAAAGTAAAGTAAGGTAAAGCAAAAAGTAAATTAAAAAGTCAAATGTAAAGTAAAGTAAGTAAAAAGTACAGTAAAATATAAAGTAAGTAAAAAGTAAAGTAAAATGTAAAGTAAGTAAAAAGTAAAGCAAAATGTAAAGTAAGAAAGTAAATTGGTTTGAATCGCGCTACACTCCTAGAAGACAATCTTTACTATTCTTAGAGTCTGTACGAATCCAGAAGCCCGAAAACAAAAATCGCCATTAAAAAACACCCTGATAATTGAACACAAAACACTTGCGATCTTCAGAAAGCCAATAAGCTATATCGGCTGTAACAGATTTTTTAATGACAAATGTGTTGATGATGAACACCCGATGTGCTGCAGCTTGAAATGATTTATTGTGATGTCTATTCCACTTTTTTTTTTATGAGGTGGCCAGTGTTTCTCTTATTTGTAAATCTCTCAGAACTCTGAGTAAATCGTATTTCTAAGTAAATCTACTGCATATAATAAACAAGGAAATCTCTTGTGGCCATCACCGGTACGATACCGGACAAGATGTATGGAGATGTTACCAGTCTTGAGTTGACAAACGCTTTCTTCGAACTCGAACTGTTTATCGACAGTTCAAAGAAGTGGAGTTCCCAGCCCGACATATAGTTACCACCTATTACATGTATCAGCTACCGACCAGTCCACGCCGTGCCGAGTTACTCCATGACAAGAAGCAGCGTGTATGTGAGTGTACATAGAGAATGTCGGGCAGAGTATACTCTATTTTAAACTACTACCACCACGAAGATGACATCAATGCACTAGATTAAAGCTAAGTCAGTCGTGTGTGACCGAGTGTATACAGTAGATTCGATCGGAAGCCTTGCTCAAAATATGTGCAGTTGTTATATGCCGAATGTAAACCTCGAGTTCAATGCAACAGGAGGTCGACGCCTGGAAGTCACCCCCTTCCCCTTCCATACGTGTCAAGAAGCTAAAGGGCTGAAATACTTGCTCGACTTCCTTTTTGATAAGCATATTGTCTCTTGTTGCGAAGCTCTATATAAATAGTTTCATATTCCATCGTCCGTCCGTCCGTCCGTCCACCACCCACCTACCCACCCACCCACCCATCCATCCATCCATCTAATCGTTCGTCCATCCGTCCGTCTGTCCGTGTTTCTGTCTGTCTTTCTGTCTGTCTGTCTATCGATCGATCGATCCATCGATTGACATTTCGAGCCGTGGCCGGCCCATAGGACATAGACCCAGATACTCTTTCCCTGTTTCGAAATTTTCCTCCTAGTAGTCTCAATCCTTGCAAAGATCTTTTATCAAATCTCACCATTTGTCTTTGTTCTATGCAAGAACTTCGATCACATTGAGGGAGCCGATTCCTGCTGCCTTGCCTCCCTGATCAATGTTCTTCTCAGTATTTCTCTGGGCCGGCCCCTTTTCCTCCTACCTGGTGTTTCCAACTTGAGGGTTTTCTTTGCTATTCAGTTATTATCTCTCTTCGCATCAAATGTCCAACATATGTCCAACGTCTTTTCTTGATTACTGAAGATTTTTTTTTTTTTTTTTTTTTTTTTTGACGTTCGCCAGCTTTTACCTCTGACGAAGTCCCTAGAGACTAGGAACTGAATTTTGCGCGTAAATCTGTTTTTCCCTAGCAGCCGTGTGCACCGGGGTCCCTCGTCGCACAGGCAGATAACTCCGTCTTCGGGGGGTACTCATATGTTTTCCGTCCATTAGTAATTGACGTTTCAAGCCGGGCTTCACTGCCAAGACCAGGGGCGGTTGCCGCAGAGAGAAATCATGAATAAAAATCACAACTGGTGCAGCCGGGATTTGAACATACAACCTCTCTGTCTCGAGGTTGGCGTCTTGCCTGAAGATATTAGTGGTCGATTGGCGATTTCTCAAATTTCCTCGTTAGTTTTGAATTCGTTCCACGCTATACCACGTATTTCCTTGGACATTTGTTTTCAAATGAGTTAATCTTTGTTTCTGTCTTTTGTTGGTTTCCAGCTTTCACACGCATACATAAGGGTTGATAGTACGTTTGATTTGAATAGTCTAAGTTTGTGTTTGTGCTGATGAGTTTTGATTTCCACAACTTTTCAAGGCTTCTGAAAGACATTGCTGCTTTAGCCATTCTGTTTCTAATTCTGTACTTGTTTCCCCATCCCGATCAATGTGACTTCCAAGATAGATAAAATGGTCGATCTCTTCCACTGGTTAGTTTCGATGTATATTCTTTCATCTGTTGGAATTAAGCTTTTCATGACTTTAGTCTTTTCATGAGTTTCATATTCATCATCATCATCATCATCAAGTACCGGGCCTGCTCGCGTAGGTGATCATGTCTCTCCACAACTTTCAATCTCGACAGTTATTTATCATTTCTTTTGTTGACCTTCTGCCAAGCCATTCTCTTAGGCTGTCTGATATTTTTTCTCTTTGCTTCCCTCTGTCTCTTCGTCCCTCAATTTTTCCAGTTGTTACAATATATTCCAGTTCTTCTCCTCTCATTACATGGCCAAAAAATGATGATTGTTTCTTCCTAATATTGGAAAATAGCTCTCTTTTTGCCTTGACCTCTTTCAGAACATTTTCATTACTCTTCCTAACTGTCCATGGTATTCTCAACATTCTTCTGTAAAACCACATTTCCACAGACTTCACTGATTGTCTTGTTTGTTGTTTATTGTGCATGATCAAGTTTCATGTTACTGATGTCTAAAATTGTACGTAGAAGTAAAGCTAAAGTTACTGCTTACTTCTCTGTTCGGCTAGAACCCCTGAAACGTTGGAACAACCAGTAATATTACAAACCAGCTAGAAACGCCATAATGTAATGTCTAGGATACAGATGTAAAATAAATAGAATGATAATCACAGAGGAAGAGGAGACAATGAAAAAGGTAGTCAGAGACCTTAGAGGCCCATAACAGATGACCGAATATGATAAGTTTGAGGACAAACATCTGATATAATATTCTAATGGAAAGTCTCGGTGCAATTTATATATGACATCTCATTAATAGCTCTGCTGATATTACAGTTGGCTGAGCTGCATGAGCCAAGTGGGAGATGATCGGAACTAAATGAATTAATTGGGAAAGTGACTGAACTAAAAAAAGAGAAGGGGGATTGGTAAACTACAGGAATAATAGTGAACTAGTCTAATGAAGATAATTGTCACTCTGGCGACCGCAGCCGCTTTACTTTGGAAAATCGCCTTATAGTCCAGTATGGTTCGCTGACCCCAAGAGGTATGAATGTATCACACTCATACGCATAGTTTCTTTTTGTTGCTCCTTCCCTTTTGCATAGCCTTCTCTACTACACATATTTGGGTTATTTGGTCTATTTACTATGCCATGCTTTTTATAGTTCTTCTCCTCTAGTCCCTTATGAGACACTTCGGTTTTCTCCTCTATAATTTTTTTTCTGTGCTCCTTACCCCTCATTTATTTTTACTGTACCCCACTCTCAGTCATCTCACTCTTAGCGTCTTTTTACACCTGTCAGTCTACTATTCGATTCTTTCTCCTTTGTGTTTGCACACTGACCCCTGTGTTAACTCCTCTGGTTCTGTGTACATTTACGCACTTTTTTGCGCGATTTTCGACGTTCACGACAGCCGCACTTGGTTGCGATTTTATTTTGGATTTTACAGGATAGTTTTATTTATTTTTGTTGTTTTCTTTAACACATTTCGATTGTTTTTGTTTTGGTTGTTTCGTTATCAATTTTATGTGTGTGTGTTTTTGTTTGTTCCTGATGAAGGCCTATTGAGCCGAAACGTTGTTTAGTCTGTGTCGTCCACTTGTCACATAAAGCTTCTTACATACCATTTTTTTATTTTTTTATTTTTCCTCTCTAATGAAGATAATAGGTCGACTCAGACCAAGCAGATTCTAGGTTTGTTTTTTTTTCGTTCGCCAGCTTTTACCTCTGACGAAGTCCCTAGAGACTAGGAACTGACTTTTGCCTGTTGATCCATTTTATCCTGGCAGCCGTGTGCACAGGGGTCCCTCGCCGCACAGGCAGATCACTCCGACTTCGGAGGTACTCATATTTGTTCCGTCCATGAGTAACTGACGTTTCAAGCCGGGCCTCGCTGCTGAGACCAGGGGCGGTTGCCGGAGAGAGAAATTGTAAATAAAAATCCCAACTAGCCGGGATTTGAACCCATAACCTCTATGTCTCGAGGCCGGCGTCTTGCCTCGAGACCAATTAGTCCCCAGCTTCTAGGTTCACCTAGCCTTAAATTGGTACCTGACATTTCTGGTGGCAAAGGCAGGACTGGCATATGATCGATTACATACCGATCATCCCTTTGAAAAAGTATCAATAATTGAAACTATGCGAACACTAACCACCATATTCCCTGCACGTCACGTGTCATGATCTGGTTTTGTCCTCCTTTTTTATTTTACTAGAAAGCGTAAAGTTGAAGTTTTCATAAACTATCTGAGTCCGAGTCATACCTTTGATAATCGATGATAGTGAAGCTGTGGTAAATGATAAGTGTGAAGCCGGAGATTTGATAAAATATGTGAGTGAATTTAGAGGTTTGATAAAATATGTGAGTGAATTTAGAGGTTTGATAAAATATGTGAGTGAATTTAGAGATTTGATAAAATATGTGAGTGAATTTATAGGTTTGATAAAATATGTGAGTGAATTTAGAGGTTTGATAAAATATGTGAGTGAATTTAGAGGTTTGATAAAATATGTGAGTGAATTTAGAGGTTTGATAAAATATGTGAGTGAATTTAGAGGTTTAATAAAATATGTGAGTGAATTTAGAGGTTTGATAAAATATGAGTGAATTTAGAGATTTGATAAAATATGTGAGTGAATTTAGAGATTTGATAAAATATGTGAGTGAATTTAGAGGTTTGATAAAATATGTGAGTGAATTTAGAGGTTTGATAAAATATGTGAGTGAATTTAGAGGTTTAATAAACTATGTGAGTGAATTTAGAGATTTGATAAACTATGTGAGTGAATTTAGAGCTTTGATCAAATATATGAGTAATTTTAGAGTTTCTATGAGGCACATGAGTGAAGTTATAAGTAAGAAACGCTGCATGAGTTTAGGAATATTCACAAATACTGGAAGTGTGTGATAAGTGGCTAAAAATTAAATATTCACAACAAGATATAAAGGTGGTCTCAGTAAAAAGCATCGTTGTGGCAGTTGTAAACATAAAGTCACAATCATGAACGTTCAAAAGGAAAGCAATGAAAAAGAACAACCATCACAAATTGAGAGTAAATTGAAAGGCTAAGTAACAGTAATAAAAAGTAACGTTCCCTTCACGCCTTGCTGTGCGTATGGGGAATATAGTGTTAGTGACCATATTTTTCTTTGCCCATGGCATATTTTTGGGTGATGTGGTCGGTACTACGCCAGGCCGCCTTTAATTCCTATAAAGATCTCTGGTATCCATTTTTAGAGGTTGGGTGAACCCCGGAGCCTTGTCAATCCGAAAAAAATCCGCCACTGCTGGGGATCGAACCTGAATCTTTCTGGTCAGGAAGCGAACCACTCAACCACCGAGGCTCCAACATGTAATTGTGAAAGACTAAATGTGTGAGATAAACCAGACATAAGATATGCCACTTTGATGATTTTGCCAGACCATTAAAGTATAAGTATTTAATAAACATAGTGTCTGCATATAGTTATGATACTGAATCTCTTTGAAGAACAAAGTTGATTTCATTTTCCTTGTTTGCTTTCTTGCAGATTGCGTTGCTCTGTTTTTTCTCACCTTGCGGCCCATTATCAGTCGTTCTCAACAATTATTTGTTCCAGATGACTTCACCAGGCATTGAACTTTCTTGACTTTACTGAAAGACGGCAGTCATTTGTATTCACAACTGTCTCTCTTATGAAAACACTCTTACTAAACTAATAATCCTTTCCGGTTCAGTATTGCAGTTCTTGCTTTTCATTGAAGGATTCTCTGACTGAACATATTTTTATTGGCGTTTTCCACAGCCGCTGCTTTGCTAGAGTGTTGTCTCTGTGTACAGTTTGATGTGAGCGTTGCTATAGTCCGTTCAGAAATTCATAATCACACCTGAATTAGTATTGCGTGATAACCGCTTGTTATTTTTGTTTCAAAATTTGCATGCAATCTTAGAATATTGATGACGCAAAGATTTTGGTATTTTTTATTCCACAAACACAACAGATTTTGCACATCAGCGAATTCCTTTGATCTTTTATGACGATATCGCACAAGTTGATTCAAATTTTAGAGTTTACAATAATAGTGTTAAATTGTCCAGTTTACTGCAATTCTTGTCAGAGGCGTATCTACATAGTGCTTAATGTAGGTGTTGTTCGTTATGTGTATTTGCAAACATGAATTCAATTGGTTACAATTAGTCTTGTCCTTCGGTCAGCATTAGACCCCAGGACGTCCTAACTGCAGCTGGAATTGAATTCATCTTAATTTTAATCTTTCCGAATCTGACGATTCCAAGAGGTTGATAATCATTACTGGCTGGACAAATAGTAATCCATCTCGTTTCCAGTACCCATCTTCCACCCGCAGCACATGTTCAACACACTTCTTCCAGAACGGAATGTCTATTTTTGAGAGAGACTCGCGTGTCAGAACTTCAACATCACACATTTTAAACGTCCTGTTCTGTTCTGCAACTTGTCCTTTGACGTGAGCCCAGACAAAAGTTCGATTGGATTAAGGTAGGCATGATATGCAGGGAGTCGAAGAGAGGTGTGGTTGTATATCTCAATGATTTTGTCAACATGGTACACCTTTTTCTTATTCGTATTCTTCACAAGTTTTAACAATTCGGGTTATAAATATGTGTCGTCGAATTTGACATTTTCATTCGCAAGCCATGTCCTAATTTGCTCTTTTGTATTTGATGCAGTAGGCACTTTGTCTTCCTCTGATACGACATTGTGGTATAATGCATTATCCATGACTATGCATGAAGGTCTCTCCAGGATTTGTAAAAGATCATTCTCCAACCAGTGCCTGAAAATGTTTCCATTCATTTCAGTATGGTAGTCCCTACCGTCGGTACTTTTTTATTGAAAAATTATATATTATATAGTAAAAAAGTAACCTTTTGCATAGTTATAAATTTGCATTTCAAACTCATTGTAATTTAGATATAAATGTTGGTATTTAAAGTCAACAAATTGTCTACTGAGTTTTCACAAAATTAATAAAGATACGCCTTCCCTTCGGTAATTAATGCCCAGGCCGTGGTGCGTCATGTCGCTCAATAACAATTCAGTTTTGTGCACGGGATTTTCCTGAAGTTAGTGTTTCTGCAATAGCCAAACTATTTTACGTCAACGACCGCACCAAATTAATGTATATATCCTAAAATGGTGTCAAATTCGAACAGGGTGAATTTAATATAGCCTAAAGAAGAAAACTTTTAAACTAGATCAAATTTCTCAGAGCAAAAAATATTTCTATAACGTCATCAATATTCTAAGATTGCATGCACATTTTGAAAGCAAAATAACAAACGGTTATCACGCAAAACTAATTCAGGTGTGATTATGAATTTCTGAACGGACTATAGAGTGTTGTCTCTGTGTACAGTTTGGTGCGAGCGTGCCAGATTGTTCTCCCCCTGTACAGTTTGATGCGACCAACGTTAGTGTGTTCTCCCCCTGTACAGTTTGATGCGACCAACGTTAGTGTGTTCTCCCCTGTACAGTTTGATGCGACCAACGTTAGTGTGTTCTCCCCCTGTACAGTTTGATGCGACCAACGTTAGTGTGTTCTCCCCTGTACAGTTTGATGCGACCACTTAGTGTGTTCTCCCCTGTACAGTTTGATGCGACCAACGTTAGTGTGTTCTCCCCCTGTACAGTTTGATGCGACCAACGTTAGTGTGTTCTCCCCTTGTACAGTTTGATGCCAGCTTTCATCCATGAGTATCTGTCTATGATATTCCTGAAGTCTGTTTACTAAAGCAGTTCGTATGGTTTCTCAAAAGATCAGTTTACCTCGAGGCCTTTTTGAGAAAACGTGGCAGGACAGGCAGCAGTAGCGATCTTCAGAGGCGGACACTTGTAACAGAATGCACGAAGATGTTTGATTGTTTATTGATCTTTCCTCTGTCGGGGTTGAAACAAAAACTTAGACCGGATGAACTCGTGGCGACTACAGTTGACATGTGACCTTTTTTGTCCGGTCCTATTAGTCCCCTGGGATAATTTAACAGATATATTTTTTGTCTTTAAATTGTTTGTTCGATCATGACTTTTAGAGGTGAGATTTCATTGTTTGTAACATCTTTGTGCTAGTTGATGGAATGAACTTGTAAAGTATTCATTTGGTCTGGTGTATGTTTTAACTCTCATTTTGCGAAGGTTTTAGGCATCTCCTACTTCGATAAATCTCGACTGAAAAAGTTTGCAAAATAATACAGCAACCATCACGCTGTCTCCTATAATAATGTATATGTCAACCAATGTCGTATATGTCATCCAAACATATATAAACACTTCATGATATGATGAAAGCGGTTTAGCACCAATTGGTGTGCCGTAAGTGCTGTAATGTCTACTTTAAAACAACAAACAATTCATTGTCTACAAACTGTTCCTTGGTACTTATGACCAGTGTCTGATTAGTTGAGCAACTCTTTTATTCATCTTTTCTCTTCGCCCTACGTCTATTTCCCTCCACCTCTGCATCCTTCACGGGTGTAACACCGACCACATAACCCCATAAATTATGGTCACTAACACCATATTTCCTATACGCCACTTGGCGTGACGGGGACTCTTTCCTTTCCTTTTTTTTTTTTTTTTTTTTACTATTTTATTCATCCTTAAAACGTCGTTACATAAACGTAGTAGCGCTGTGTTGTTATTACCGCAACATGCAAAATTGTGCATTTTCTAGTCTCATATATCCGACTCCAATCCCTTTACATGACGTTTTTTAGATAGATAAGTACTTGCCTTTTGTGTGTGTTTTTGTATTTGTTATTTTGTACCTGGTGAAAGGTTTTACCGAAACGTCGTCGTCTCTCCGGTCTCTCTTTAGGTTTAGCTGATTACGACCATTTGATGTTTATTTGATATATCCCACTTTAACGTGGATTTATTGGATGCCTAGTTGCCATCCCTCTGCAATCCCTACCAGCTTGGCTGATAGGTTGGTTAGTTTTCAAGCCCACCTGGTTAAAGTGTAGTCTTGATCATTTCTAGTTCACTAATCCTGACGCAAACGAAAATAAAATAATTGATGTCATTAAAATACAGCAGTGTTGATGGTTTATCAAATGAGTTACAATACTTGATATTAATGATGAGAATGAAACATAAAAAAAAAGAAGAAAAAGTGGTTATGGTTACAGCTTTAAGTAGGTGACAAAGAAAACCAGAAACTAGAGCGACGTTTCCGTTCAGTAGGCCTTCAGCTGGAACAATAAACAATACAAATATGTGAAGATATAAACAGAAATCTAACTACATGACGATGATATGCTAGACTATCTTAAAGGAAAATAAGTAAGTCACTTCTCTGTAGCCCGGGCATTGGTCAAACACCGACTAGACTGAGATCCAAAAGGCCAACTTACGGAGCGGACGCTGCTATAAAATATACGAATCAATTCAGAGGAAGAGGTATGTTTACAGCACTGGGAAAAATTGACAAATAATCAACAACAGAAAAAAATATGGACCAGAGCAGGATCGAACCCGTTATTGGTTATTGGTTATGGAAGGCCTCGGTATCACTCCAAACGAATTAAAATCCATAATTGCTCAACCGCCCATGCCAGTGGAATCATCCGAATTACTAACTCATCTCCCAAACAAAGAAAGGTAACTGTAGTCCACATCGTAGCAGTCTCAGCACACGCCAAAAGACATAAGGCGAAACCGCGCAGCAAGTGAACACAGCCAACTGTTCCCTGTCATACGATATCATCATTCATCGTAAACAAGCGGGATATCGAAGCAGGATCAAAACGGATGAGACACACAGCTCACGGTGTGCACAGAGCACTTAACTCAGTAGCTCCTGCAACAAGCCGGTCTATAGCATCTAGGTAGAGTGTGATGCAACGAAGCCTAAGGGAAAGCATGACATATCGACGATTAACGTGAAGGATCTAAACGTGTTGCATGAAAGTGGTTTACGTGTGATGAATCCAGTACAAATGTAAAATAAAACTCTTTAACAGTTGTACTAAGAGGCGGGAGAGAGAGAGAGAGAGAGAGAGAGAGAGGAAGAGAGAGAGAGAGAGAGAGAGAGAGAGAGAGAGAGAGAGAGAGAGAGAGAGAGAGAGAGAGATAGAGAATAGCCGAAACAGAAATATTTGTATTTTATAGAAAGGAACTCCTCTTTTGAAAGGTAGTGTTTTTTTCACCAGTCACACGGAACATCACCATCGCTCTCTTCTCTAAATTAAAATAAATGCAATTTTAATTTCAATATATTATATTTACATATTTTATATACTGTTTATTGTTTTAATTTATTAATTAGATTCATGTTGTTTAATTGTGTTATATTTACCTAGAATCATGTGTGGTTGCTGCTTATATTCATCAAATCGGCATTGTTTATGTTCTGGGACAGGATTACGTCACTTTTTTATTATTTATAATCGGAAACATTTATTTAGGCTTTGATCTACTCATGTTTGAACGACCTCCTGGAACGAATTAAGTTCGAAGTACGATGCACCACCTTTGATGCCAGCCTCTGTAACAGTTTGAAAGACACCACTCGCTTGTCAGAGCCGAGGTGAAGGCTCGGAACAGAGAGAGATTTGTTCAGTTTCTACACCGCCATTATTAAACAAACACTAGCCTCTTTTAGAAGCTCAACTTTAACCTTTGGTATTTCCATGGAGACAATGACTAACTATCCAACATGTTTATAAAGTATGGGGAAAACAATGTTATGAATGAATCAATTAATTAAAAAGGCAAAACAAAAGAAATTTAAACATCTATAGATTATAGTCTCAACAGTTTGCTACCAATTTATCAAAGGTCATTTTCACCACCGAACTGTGGTCCTTTCTTCTTTGCAAAGAGGAGAAATCCAAATCCAAAGATCGCCGCAGTGATAAACGCACCATACATATTATATAAGGCATAGTTTGTCTCTTTCTCAACCTTCTGTGATTCTGTACATTGTGGCCCGCCAAAGTTCTCCTTGCAGGTACATTTTCCGGTCTCGTGATCACACAAGTCTGTGCAGTGCTCAGAGTATCAGTACATTCTGGCCCATGAAATCCACCCTCACACTCTCCTGTACATTGTGAACTGATAAAGTTCCCGATGCAGGAGCAGTTCCCGGTCACGTGATCACATACGTCTGTGCAGTACTCAGAGCAAATATCATTACATCCTGTCCCATAGAAACCATCAGCACACTTTCTCTCACAAAAATCTCCAATGTAGCCAGGAATACATTCCAGACAGTGACCGTATCGATGCCCACACCGCTGATCTAAGCAGTTGGAATTGCACTTCGATGAGCATTGAATTCCATAAATCCTCTTTCACATCCAAGAGCACATACACCCGTGGCTACATGGCACACGCTGCCGTTACTACACGAACACGTTTCTTGACACCAGAGCCCCCACGTTCCATCTGGACATACGGCCTCACCATATATTTCAACCTCACATAAAGTCAATATTCGATCGGATTCGCTGCCTCTTTCTCTTCCTATAATTTTTAAGACTTTGGTAAAGTTGATTGAATCCATAAGCACGTGGTGATGCTCACCAGGGATTACGACGGATGTGTCTTTCCAATGAAAGTGTCTTAAACCATTTGGTGAGAAACCTTCAACGCTTATTCCACGAAAACGTTCCTGATTGTTGTTTCTGTTGAATATATCTAAATAACAGAGCTGCATCGTTCTGGAGAACGTGAGCGCCCACCAATTAATTCCTCCAATGGTTGATTGCGTGTGTGTACAAGAACCTTGTGCATAATCAGCATTGCGGTCACCATCAACGGCATTACTTGCAGCGCCTTGCAGTCCTCCAAAAATAGGGTTTTCGTCTGGCCTGGTTGACGATTGAGTGGCATTTCCCATCAAACCGACTTGACGACCGAGAGACATATAGACTGTACATACATCTGGTGTTATTGGTCCTTCAATTTTAATATTCGTGAAGTGAATGTAATTGTCACAGGTAACGTCCACGTAATTGTTTTCAGGAAAATGCCGCTCCTGTGAACATTGCGTGACTCCATTCATTAGTGTGCTAAAGGGACGTTTAGTTGCCTCATTATTTCTTGTGTATATTCTAATCCCAATAAATGCATGTGGGTTATCCACATATCCTACAAGTGAAGTAGCAGATGGATTTGTGTTGCATGTGGTATGGTCTCCGTCCTTTATATAGCTGGCCGTTTGTGCATTGAAAATCTTAGAAAGATACTGGCAGGCTGGACCGAAGAAGTTGTTAGAACAAGCACCAGGGCAGGTTCCGTTGTAAGAGCATGAGGCTTGTGATGCACATTTACACCTGTACTTGCAGCCCTCTCCAAAAATCCAGAATTACAGCTTTGAGTCTTTACTTCCACCGACAAGAGAAGAATTAGCAGGATCGGCACTTGCTGTAAGAAATTCAACATCTGTGAATATATTTGGTCCTACAGTGTCTAACAGTCATCGATAACCGTAGCTGCTGGTGTTCGGAGGTTTAAAAAAATGTTGAAAAGTCGAGCATTTCTTTTAAGTGTAAACTCTGTTAGCTGGTGGCCAAAATGAATAATTATCTAACATTTTAGTATTTAGCACTACTTTAACACTGACCGTCCACGAAGATTATTGTGGCTGATCTCAACGACATTTCCGAACAGAAAAAAAAACAAAAAAAAAAAAAATACGAACCCGTACTCAGTGGCACAGCGCCTTGCCACGAAAAGCCAAACGCTAAGGAACACTGCCACTCAGCTAACTAAAAAATTAGCTTCGTACTCAATGTCTTTTCGCGCAGGTGTTCTCATGACTATAGCATTAGGCTGCGATCACAGCTCGGAAATACATAGTGTATCTGTATTTTTTCCTGTTAAGACAAGTATCTCCCGGATAGGGTAAGGCTGAATACTTGCGTTGCATACAAACATTTAGGACGAGACAGTACAAATAGTAGTTTCCAGTGGTTTAGACTGGAGACAAATAATAATAAATGAATATTATTATAGAGAGAAACTTCCGAGGCGATAATCAGCGAGAGAGGAAGAGGTATGTTTGCAGCACTCGGGAAATTGACAACGGGAAGGTTCTAAAAATATGTGAGGTGGACACCTATATATAAGTGTGAATATCAATAAGTATATCCACATGACAAAATACGAATATATAATATATGACAGGACTACGTACACATACAAACCATACACAAATACACGCGTACCCATGTGCCATATATAATATCTACATCTGCAACTATGCGTGTGCACATCGTTTCGGTGTGTCGTAGATATCCTTTATATTATCTGGTGTGTGTTTCAAACGACAGCAACCCACAGGGCACTTCCTTGTACGAGCACATCCATATTAAAAAAGAGAAATCAACAATGCACACCAAAGTGGGTGTACTTCGACAGATTGCCCTGGGCATGGGCTATCTCCACGCCAAAGGAATCGTTCTGAGGAAGCTCAACAGCAAAAACATATTCATTGGTCACAAGGTCAAGGTTAGCGCTATGGATTTTGGCTTCCCGGAAGTGTCTCACGACAGGTGGGTGGGTATTTCTTGTTTGTGTTTAACCACAGCCAACTATAGATTAACTTAGGCCTGCAGGCTGAGGGACAAATTCCTGAAAAACAACCAACCAGCGTGACGTTTTGAGCTTTGCATGCAGGGTGTGGTGTGAGCTGAGTGAATTCAGCCGTCTATGGTTCCTATTGTTGGACACGCACGCTAGTTGGTGGGTTTCCGGTTTTATTTTCTGCCTGCTGGCTTTATAAAATCTATCGATGGCTGTAATTAACTTACAGACATCTATAGTATTAATAAGGTCCATGCACTGAAAGGAATCACCAAAAGTTTGTGACGTTTTCAGTTTTGCGAGCAGGTACATTTCTGAACAAAACGACGTCAGCCGTTTATAGTTCGCATTACTGAAGTCGTTCTTCACAAACTTTGGGTGATTCCGGGTACTTCATCGCAGCCCGAAGGTATTAGTATAACTTTAGGTAGATGTGGTTTTACTTATAACATTTTCGACTTCTTATTTGAAAGTCATTTTTAAATAAAATGCATGTATTACTATTATATTTCATTATAATAAGACATATGTAATATTGGTTATTATTATTTGTTATTGGTTATGGAAGGCCTCGGTATCACTGCAAACGAATTAAAATCCATAATTGCTCAACCGCCCGTGCCAGTGGAATCATCCGAATTACTAACACATCTACCAAACAAAGAAAGGTAACTGTAGTCCCCATCGTAGCAGTCTCAGCACACGCCAAAAGACATAAGGCGAAACCGCGCAGAAAGTGAACACAGCCAACTGTTCCCTGTCGAACGATATCATCATCCATCGTAAACAAGCGGGATATCGAAACAGGATCAAAACGGATGAGACACACAGCTCACGGTGTGCACAGAGCACTTAACTCAGTAGCTCCTGCAACAAGCCGGACTTGGAATATGAGGAAACTGCAAGAAGGAACACTTTTCAGACATAGCCTTCAATGGTTCCCGCCGCCTATCCACCATATACCATGGAAGTTCGCGTCCTCCCGAAAACGATGATCGTCGTAGCACTCGATGATGTTAGGCCATCGCTGATGACTCCAATTCCAAACACATAGACACACAGTGGTGGTAAGTTATCATTTCCAATCCAACAGAAGCCACTGACCTGTATTAGTAAAACCACAGAGAGAATATAATTTTGTGTCCTTCACTGATTCACTCTTCGATGTGAATGTGTAGTTTACACAAGAGGAGAAGTTTTCAACTACAGTGATTCCATTTAAGGCAATTCTGTGATAGCAAGGCAAGTCTCCTTTATAGCAGCAGAACTTGGTGTTCTCTGCTCCCTTCTTGTAGCTGCTGCCACACGATTCTGATGGCTCATTAACTTGGACATCATTCAAGAACAATGTCAGATTAACATTCCATAGATCTGGCACTGCTGATGAAGTGCTTGTGCAACAGTTGTATCAATCATACAGGAGCTCCTGGTTTGTGGTCATTAATATCACAGACGGCATATGATGTTGTTATATTCAGTATTTCTTTCTGGGTATGTAATATACGTAATAGCAATATAAGTTGTTTAATTGCTTAGGAAAATGAGATGTTTTAAGACAAACAAGAACGTTGATGGTGGGAGTACTAGAAATATGTGGCTCTCCTTAATAAAATGTACACGGTAAGGTCAGACAAGTATTTTTAATTTGAAAAAAAGGGGAAAGAGGGGGGGGGGGTGTTGCTTTAAGTAAAACTCTGAACCCAAACACCTGTGACCACACTGCGCTGGGCATGCGGTTTTTAATGTGTCTGCTCTAGTGCGCCCCCCCCCCCCACTCCACACCACAAAAATTGTATCGATAATTTCTTTTTTAAATAAACTTGTATTTTTTTTTCTTCATAATTTTGTTTCTTTCAAAAGGAAAGTTTTTCAAATGTCTGCTTGTTACAAGACGATACAAAACAGTCTTGGCGTTCAGAATCAGCTGTCAGAATTTGCTGTATAGTTACAGCTGAGATAGATTCGTTATGTTTGTGGATTATAAATGGATCAACCACAGAATTAAATGTGATGTAGCAACAACAAGAACAAACGATGATCATCAAGAGAACAAACAGTAATTTGCTGTATTTATACAGCCATTTCAGTACTGGACTTCCAAATAGGGAAGACTACTATAAACAAAGCAGACCTTGAGAATCGCTAAGCAAAACAAATACTAGAAAAGATTGAACAATGGGACTAAGAAACAACCAAGGACTATAAGAACTAGCAGCAGATTGTCAATAGTGGAGAACTCTGACTTCCGCCCTATCTTCTGCTCGAGAGGAAAATGAATGGATAAACGAACTTCCAAATAGAAGCAGGAAGGAGACCACGACTAGATTTGTCTACCCCTTCTGGCTGTCAAAACACGTCACAGCAAAACGTAAACATATGCCATAGCAAACATGTCACTGAGGAGTAAAGTATAGACTTCTATTTCCGACATTTTGGAGAAGGTGTCTCGGTCAACATATTGTAGGGATTTATTCCTTGACCTAGGTCAGGCACAAATTTTTATTAGCTGGATGGTGTGTTTTAAAGGTGAATCATTTCAAGGAAGAAGTATGCTTACAATACTCGGGGGAAAAATTACAAATAATCAACAACAGAAAAAAAAGAACAATAGACAGCCCGAAGCAGGATCGAACACGTACTCCTCGACACAGCGCCTTGCCACAAGAAACAAACGCTAGAGCACACGGCCAACTAAGCTACCTAAAAAATAGCTATCATTGGCGATGTCTTTCACGCATGTATACTCGTAAATATAGTATAGGGTTACGCACACAGCTCGTGAATAAATTGCATATCTGTATTTTCCTATTAAGACAAGTATCTTCCGGATAGGGTAGGACTGAATACTTGCATTGCAGACAAACAGTTATAGGACGAAAGAGTACGAGTAGTAGTTTCCAATGGTTTAGACTGGAGACGAATAATAATAAATTAATATTGTTATAGAGGTAAACTTTCGAAGCGACTCATTTCAGGGTGTGTTTTGAACAAATGATGGGAAGAGACAAAAAGAGAATCTTAAAGCAAGCCCTCAAAAGGGAACCAGAGGGTAAAAGAAAAGGAGGCCAGCCTAGAAAAACACTAAAAAGGACACTGAGGCAAGAGGCAACAGCAACAGGCATGAACTTCCTTGCAGAGACTGGGCGGTTCGCTCAGAATAGAGACGTGTGGCGAATACAATGTGTGTAACACTTGATAAGGATCTTCGATAAAGATAACCTAGAATGTCCGCCTTATGTCCCTGTAATGGTGAACCTCAAATGGTAGATGTACAACAGAGATGAGATGGTAGATGTACAACAGAGATGAGATGGTAGATGTACAACAGAGATGAGATGGTAGATGTACAATAGAGATGAGATGGTAGATGTACAATAGAGATGAGATAGTAGATGTACAATAGAGATGAGATGGTAGATGTACAACAGAGATGAGATGGTAGATGTGCAATAGATATGAGATGGTAGATGTGCAATAGAGATGAAATAGTAGATGTACAATAGAGATGAGATAGTAGATGTACAACAGAGATGAGATGATAGATGTACAACAGAGGTGAGGTGGTTGATGTACAACAAAGGTGAGATGGTAGATGTACAACAGAGGTGAGATGGTAGATGTACAAAAGAGGTGAGATGGTAGATGTACAACAGAGGTGAGATGGTAGAAGTACAACAGAGGTGAGATGGTAGATGTACAACGGAGATGAGATGCAGAATGGCTAAGCAAAAGCAGCTTTCCAAAAAAGGAGGAAGATACTGTGCAATCCATTTTTGACAATAGAAACAAGAAATAGAGTTCTTAAATGTTATGTAGAGCGAGTCTTAATGTACGGATGTGAATCATGGATAATAGGACAACAGACAAGAACATCACTGGAGGCTGTAGAAGTGTGGTTTTACAGAGAATATTGAGAATACCATGGACAGCTAAGAAGAGTAATGAAAACGTTCTGAAGGAGGCCAAAGCAAAAAGACAGCCAATACCCAATATAAGGGAGAAACAATCATCATATTTTGGCCATGTAGTGAGAAGGGTACAGCTAGAATATTAATATGACAACTGAGAAAATTGAGGGGCGAAGAGATAGAGGGAAGCAAAGAGAAAAGATGCCAGACTGCTTAAGAGAATGGCTTGGTAGTAGGTCAACAACATAAATGATAAATAACTGTCGAGATCGAAAATTGACATGATCACCTACGCCAGCAGGCATTAATGATGATGACCCTGTAATGTATGTACATACCATCATTTTTTAAAGTTCTCGCAGATTGTAGTCAATTTCCTAAATCTTGCTACATTCTGTCAATCTACAGAGCAAATTATGGATGCATTCCTCGCGGCCATCTGACCTACATAGCTCCAGAAATCTTGTGTACAGTTAGAGTTATCCCCCTCGTCTGGTTCCATTTTCCGCTTACTCTCCAGAAACAGATGTTTTCGCTTTCGGGTAAGTGTCCCCTCCGGTTATTGTCTGTTATTATATTGTCTGGCTGTTGTCTGACTGGTTCTGTCTGACTTTTATTGTCTGACTGTTATTGTCTTAATGTCTGTTATTGTATTGTCTGGCTGTTGTCTGACTGGTTCTGTCTGACTTTTATTGTCTGACTGTTATTCTCTAACTGTTATTGTATTGTCTGATGTTATTGTCTGACTGTTATTGTATTGTCAGGCTGTTATTGTCTTAATGTATGTTATTGTATTGTCTGACTGTTATTGTCTTAATGTATGTCATTGTATTGTCTGACTGTTATTGCCTTAATGTATGTTATTGTATTGTCTGACTGTTATTGTCTTAATGTATGTTATTGTATTGTTTGGCTGTTGTCTGGCTGGTTCTGTCTGACTTTTATTGTCTGACTGTTATTGTCTGACTGTTATTGTAATGTCTGACTGTTATTGTCTGACTGTTATTGTATTGTCTGACTGTTATTGTCTGACTGTTATTGTATTGTCTTCTGACTGTTATTGTATTGTCTGATGTGTCACTGCTATTAATTGTTTAACTGTGTATTGTCTGACTGTTATTGTCTGACTGTTATTTAATTGTTTACTGTTATTTAATTGTTCTGTTATTGTCTGACTGTTATTGTCTACTGTTATTTAATTGTCTGACTGTTATTTAATTGTTTGACTGTTATTGTCTGACTGTTACTTATTGTTTGACTGTTATTGTCTGACTATTATTGTCTAACTCTTATTGTCTGACTGTTCTTATATTGGACTGCTATTGTATTGTTACTGTTATTGTAATATCTGACTGTTATTGTAATATCTGACTGTTATCGTCTGACCGTTCATGTATATCTGACTGTTATTGTATTATCTGACTGTTATCGTCTGACCGTTCATGTATATCTGACTGTTATTGTATTATCTGACTGTTATTGCCTGACTGGTATTATATTGTCTTCATTTGTCAATGTTTACATTATATTGAATCATCTGTTACGAGCAATCAAAACATCGTTATGTATTTAATTAACTGAATATTGCCAATTATAATGTTAGATCAAGCCCGTGTACTTTTATTTATTTGTTTACTATTATTTATTAAGCTACGTAGCCCGCACGCATGCACACACATACATACATGCATATATATATATAAGTAAAAGGAAGTAATTAAACAGCCCCGTCTCGCCATGTGACGTATAGGAATATAGTGTTAATGACCATATATTTTTACAGACCTTCAGCACATGATTTTTATGGTAATGTGGTCGGTATTATTGATAATCTGGCTAGATCATGTGAGTTATTCTCCTTATCAATAAGAATCCAGAACGTTGTGGTGCTTCAACAAGGTGTAGCCAGCCCCGCAGCTATATCATTAAATAACATACCCCTTGAAACTGTTAGAAAATTCACCTATCTCGGTTCTATGGTCACAACCAATGTCTCCCTTGAAGAACAAATAAATTCCCGAATCGGAAAGGCATTTTCCACATTTGGCAAACTTAAAGATAGAGCATGGGCCAACACCAATTTAACACTCAGGACTAAGATTCAAATTTACATAAGTTGTGTGCTTAGTACACTTCTATGCGGATCAGAAACTTGGACTACCTACGCAGGATAGGAGAAAAAGTTAACAGCTTTCATGTACGTTGCCTTCGTAAGATTATGAACATCAAATGGCAGGACAAAGTAACTAACTCTAATGTCTTACAACGAGCCAAACTCCCATCGATCATGGCAACACTTAGATTCGTAGACTAAGGTGGCTGGGCCATGTAAGAAGAATGGCAAACGATCGTATTCCAAACAAATATTGTATGGCGAACGTAAAGACGAATAGAGACAAGTGATGAGATATAAGGATGTTTGCAGGGCTTCACTTGAGGGAATTTTCTATAAATGAAAGGAACTTGGAAAACGTGGCTCGGATCGTAGCACGTGGAGAGTAAACAAAAAAAAATGGCACAGCAACTTTCGAAACAGTGCTGATATCAAATTCAGAAGACAAAAGGCAGAAGAGAAAGGAGTCAAGGCCGGGTACCGCAGGTACCTTGCTCGTTCTGTGGATGGATCTGTCTGTCCAGGATTGGCAAATTCAGATACGCGAAAAGATGTTCAGTAAAGCAGGCAACCAGTATGAGACATTAATGCTTTACCAAACTACTGACTTATCTTATTTGCTTGCTACTAACCGTCTGTCAAGACGCCAAAGGCCATATATTTATATATATATATAATCGCCTCAGATTCATCAAAACCCAATTCGATTTCCATGGCAAGAGACTGTTTCTCATTTCTTCTAGTAACACCCTAATCTCACCTTGTCTGACGGCATTGAGGATGAACTGTGGACTTGACTAAACTCAGCATGTGTTCGTGAGATAGAGTGTCTAACTCTATTGAATGGAGAAGATAGAAAGCATTCTGTAAAGTTTCACATTTGATTTTAAGACACATGTAAGAAAACACTATATCATTTACTAAATGACTTGATTAAGACCTTTCAGTGATAGAATGTTTGTAGTAATTGCTCTGGGAAAAATTGCGAGAAACTGTGAATCGAGTCAGTAGATGGGAGGATACAATAAGTGTCCGCTTGGGAGTCCACTACAAGACTAAGTTGTCTAATTCTGTCCTTTGGGCAAAGATCTACAACCCAGTCCTGATCAGAGGGTATAGAGCTGATACCAAAGTTGTAGGCCAGCCATCACGTCGTGTGTGGGACGATGGAATTCATCATGCTTCAATTGACTTCAAGGTCTGATTCAGTTGACCTGCACTTGAGTACATAAGAATTGGACTAATGAAAAATCATAAAGCGGATGCATGTAACCAATTAGATACCGAGACGACCAGCATGCAAGCTCTATGCCAAATGTTGAAACACACGATTCTTAGAATCTTCCTTCTGTACAGTGAATAAATCAATAGTATGACCATGCTTTCTTAATAAGTAAAAATGACCCTGATAAGTTATTTAGTATTTAATGTAAAACGAAATAAACAATTACTTATTTTTCGTGACGCATGTTTCTGGGTTGGCAGAACAATCATGTACGAGGTCCTGGCTGGACTTTCCCCTTACTCTGGAGCACTTCCTGAAAAGATTATCTGGCAAGTCTGTGCTGGCCACCGCCAAGGGCTCCACTCAGTCAAATGTAGTACAGCAATTAAGGTATTAATTTATTAACACACCCATCCTCATTTCTTATAAACATTTATTATCAATACGTCATGTGAAGCAGGGTGTGGAACTGCATATTTGTTTTCTAGTGACAGGCATGCTGTTAGACCTTGCCACTGCAGGATTAAAGTTTGTTAAGAATAAGAATGGCAAAATGCATTTTTAACATAACGTGTAGAATATATTCACATCAAAGAAAATAACATCAAGGTTAAAACTGAGAGGTAATAACTTTTTTTGCTTTCTATTCCAAATTCTTGTATGGCGCAAAAACATTGACACTCGTAAAAGAATACTTTATAAAATACAATTGACAAATTGACGACGTTGAAATGTCGATTTACAGACGGATTGGATGGGCAGAAAAAAAAAAATTGAAGGGCTGAAACCGGGGTGGGGGGGGGGGGTGTATAGATTATTTAACACAATCAGAACAAAACAAATGAAACTATTTGAACAGGTAAAGAGGCACACAAACTTACTAAAGATCATCTTGGAAGGGAAAAGAAAGTAAACAAGGGAGAGTCTGACAAAGACTAACGTGGACTGTTACCCAGGGTCTGATCTAGTTCTCTAACTTGTTTGTTCGTTATTTCCCGTTCTACAGAAAGCTGATCACAGCCTGTTCGTTATTTCCGTTCTACAGAAAGCTGATCACAGCTTGTTCGTTATTTCCGTTCTACAGAAAGCTGATCACAGCTTGTTCGTTATTTCCGTTCTACAGAAAGCTGATCACAGCCTGTTCGTTATTTCCGTTCTACAGAAAGCTGATCACAGCTTGTTCGTTATTTCCGTTCTACAGAAAACTAATAATAGCTTGCTCGTTATTTCCATTCTACAGAAAGCTGATTACAGCTTGTTCGTTATTTCCGTTCTACAGAAAGCTGATCACAGCTTGCTCGTTATTTCCATTCTACAGAAAACTAATAATAGCTTGCTCGTTATTTCCATTCTACAGAAAGCTGATTACAGCTTGTTCGTTATTTCCGTCCTACAGAAAGCTGATCACAGCTGTTTGTTTTCATCTCAATGTAGCATTTTAGTTCTGATCTTGGAAACGTTGCAGCGTTTATAAATAAAGATATCCTTAGTCTAGAAACTTCCACCGATCCTTAAAGCCAATATTTCATGAAAGTGATTTCAAGTGATTTTTTTATTTTTAAAGTGAAATGTATATTGTTATAATTTAATTATTCAAGAAATGTGAAATTGTTCAAAAGGTCTGTAGACATTAGAAATACTCTCATATAGTTTAAATTAGCTGTGAGATGTTTACTTTTCTTCATTTTTCATCTTTGTAAACTTAGCAGATTATATAGAATTGGGAGTTGATCTCTTGAATAAGTGAAATATTAACGGATGTTCATATTAAAGATCTAGGAAATATTATACAAAAGAACGAAATTAGTGAAACATCTCTGAAATAATATACGAAATAAATGAATGAGTGAAACATCTAGGAAGTAATATACAGAATAAAGAAAGAAACGAGTGAAACATCTAGGAATAATATTTAAAAAATAATAAATTAGAGAGCGAAACATCAACAAAACAAAGAACAAAAGAATGAAGTCACTTTGTTTTAATAACGTTTCAACCATCATTGCGGAAACATTAATGAATCCAAATTATGTTTTTTTTTTGCTCAATGTTTCACAATGGACTCGTATTTTCTATAGTGTCAGTCATCATCATCATGTGTTTTACCAGTTGACGTAGGCGATCATGTCTTTCCACAATCGTCTATCCAAAGTATGTCGCATCAATTCTGTTGTTGGCTGTTTTCTATGCCATGACACCAAGCTATCCAGTATTTTCTCTCTTTGTCATCCGCAATCTTTCTTTCCCTCTATTTTGCAGTTTTAACCAAGTACTCCAACTTTGATCTTCTCATGTGTATAAAAATGTTGATTGTTTCTTTCTGATGTTTTTTTTTTAGTAAAAAAGTGAAGTGCCTGGTCATGCCAATTTGCGTATAGAGAATATGGTGTTAGTGACCATAATTTGTATAGCCCTTCGGCACATGATTTTTGGGGTAATGTGATCGGTATTACGCCCGTGCCGCTTTATTATCCCAGAAAAAAAATCCGGTACCCATTTAAGGCTGAGTGAACCCGAAAGCCGTCGGTTGGGATCGAACCTTACCTCTTGTCCTTTGTAGTCCATTCACTAACCACTGAGCTATCGCGGCTCCCGATGTTTTTTAATAGCTCCCATTTTGTGCTCACCTTTTTGAGAATGTCCTCCTTGGTCTTTTTTATCTGTATATTGAACTTTCAACATTCTTAAAACACTGGCTGCGATCTCCGACTATTACAGCACTGCTAAGAAGAAAGGCAAACTTATTATCATCATCATCATCGAGTGCCGCCTCAGCATCGAAGGTTGGCTACCATGGAGCGCCATCCCGCTCTGTCTCTTGCTTTGGTGGTGCAGGGGGTTCTCAAGGCTATCTTGACCATCTTTTGATGTTACTCGTCCATGTTAGTCTTTGTCTGTCTCTGCCTCTATTACCCTCTAATACCCAGTATTTTCCCTTCCAATATTACTTTTAGTAGGCTGTTGTGTCTTTTAACATGGCCCAAAAGTTTCATTTGTATTGCTTTAATTGTGTTTAGTAGCTCTCTTTTAATTTTTATTTGTTTTAAAACTTCATCGTTTGTTTTATTTTCATTACATCCAGTTCTACCTATTCTTCTATAAATGCACATTTCAAAGGCTTCAATTTTCTGTTCTGTTTTCTTGTCTAATGTCCGTGTTTCTGCACCATACAGGAATATTGAGAAGATATAACATTTGGCTATTCTTAGTTTTAGCCCTGGTGTTATTTATTTTTTATTAGTATATTTTTCATATAAACGACAAACTACCTTTTTATTTTGCCAAGTAAAATTATGTCAAAAACACAATTCAATATCTACAGCTAACGACATTAAGAGTGTCAGTAGTTATTGAATTAGCCGTTTCTCATGTGTTTTACTAGTCCCCTACTGTTGTTATATAACGTAAGACGAGTATTCGCTGAATCCGTTGCTGGATAGATTTTTTGCGTTCACCCGACAACGAAATGAATTTCGTCTTGGTCCTCTTTATGTCCCACCTAAAAGGACGTTATGCGGCGCACATGCGTTGTGTTGTTTACTTTGTTCGTTGAAGCCCAACACATCTGTCTTCAGCCATTGCTTGTTTAACATCTGTTCATTGTCAGTAATTTTGTTACTTAGAATTTTAATGAGAAGGGAACAGCTGAAATATATTGTAACAACTTGAAAATCGAGGGACGAAGAGATAGAGGGAAGCAAAGAGAAAAGATACCAGACAGCTTAAGAGAATGGCTTGGCAGAAGCTCAACAACGGAAATGATTAATAACTGTCGAGATCGAGAGTTGTGGAGAGACATGATCACCTATGCCAGCAAGCACGGTACTTGAGGATGGTGATGATGGTCATTTTAAGCACTAGAATTAAGATTTAAATATATTTTTTTAAGAAAGTAGTTTACCTGCCTTTTTTTTTTTTTTTGAGAACCCCCTGCTAGAACATTCAGACAAAGTGGCTATTCTAAAAACAATACAAGAACAGTATATAGATAATAATTGTTACAGCATGGCGGCATTGACGGTGTCTGTTCAATGTGGCGATTATACACGAGCACCCCAACCATCCACCTCTTTCTTTAAAATATAAATGTAAAAGTACGAGACTTGATTCGACGTCTTAGCACGCGTGTGTTTACCCATATGTGAATGGCCGGATATCCAGGAGTGTTCAGAGACTACTGTCTAGTATCGTCTCAAGCATCTTAACTCACGAGCGAGGCGCCATTCCTCACCTTCCCAGAGTGCTACCCTGATACATATTTCTGACGGAACACCCATGGATCTGTGCTGCATAAATAGCTATAGTGCCGCTCACTACGTGTTTTGTTTTGTGTGTTATTATATTACCTGTTTTGTGTGTTATTATATTACCTGTTTTTGTGTGTTATTATATTACCTGTTTTGTGTGTTATTATATTACCAGTTTTGTGTGTTATTATATTACCTCTTTTGTGTGTTATTATATTACCTGTTTTGTGTGTTATTATATTACCTGTTTTTGTGTGTTATTATATTACCTGTTTTGTGTGTTTTATATACCTGTTTTGTGTGTTATTATATTACCTGTTTTGTGTGTTATTATAATTCATGTTTTGTGTGTTATTATATTACCTGCTTTGTGTGTTATTATATTACCTGCTTTGTGTGTTATTATAATTCATGTTTTGTGTGTTATTATAATACCTGTTTTGTGTGTTATTATATTACCTGTTTTGTGTCTTAATATAATACCTGTTTTGTGTGTCATTATAATTCCTGTTTTGTGTATTATTATAATACCTGTTTTTGTGTGTTATTATATTACCTGTTTTGCGTGTCATTATGTTACCTGTTTTGTGTGTTATTATATTACCTGTTTTGTGTGTTATTATATACCTGTTTTGTGTGTTATTATATTACCTGTTTTGTGTGTTATTATAATTCATGTTTTGTGTTTATTATTTACCTGTTGTGTGTTATTATATTACCTGCTTTTGTGTTATTATAATACCTGCTTTGTGTGTTATTATAATTCCTGTTTTGTGTGTTATTATAATACCTGTTTTGTGTGTTATTATAATACCTGTTTTGTGTGTTATTATATTACCTGTTTTGTGTCTTAATATAATACCTGTTTTGTGTGTTATTATAATACCTGTTTTGTGTATTATTATAATACCTGTTTTGTGTGTTATTATAATACCTGTTTTATGTATTATTATAATACCTGTTTTATGTATTATTATAATACCTGTTTTGTGCATTATTATAATACCTGTTTTGTGTATTATTATAATACCTGTTTGTGTATTATTATAATACCTCTTTTATGTATTATTATAATACCTGTTTTGTGTATTATTATAATACCTGTTTTATGTATTATTATAATACCTGTTTCGAACACGATATTTTATGGAACAATTCTTGTATTTCCTCTCAGACTCTGATAGAGGATTGCTGGGCCCATGAGCCGCTGTACAGACCTGAGTTCAGGGAGCTGTGTAAAGACCTGCAGCGACATGTAATCTCTCTATATCATTAATGTTCTATTTTATCATAAATAGTTAATTATAATAAAAAAATGTAAAAATCTTAAAATCTGAGGTGGAAAAAGCTATAAAAACAATGAAAACGGGAAAAGCAGCAGGACCTGACAGCATACAGATAGAGATGATACAGGCATTAGCGGATTTTGGCATTGAAGTGATTAAAAACATATGCAACGACATATACCACACATGATACATACCAATGAACAAAAACATCAACTTTCATTGCATTGCCTAAAAACAATGGTGCAGTTTAATGGGGTGACTTTAGAACAATAAGCCTAATGAGCCATGTTACAAAAATTTTGCTAAAAGTTATACAAGGAAGGATTCAGAATAAAATTAATATTGAATTAGATTAGCAGCAATTTGGATTTAGGAAAAATAGCGGGGCAAAAGAAGCCATATTCTGCATGAGAACATTAATCGAAAAGTACACAGAAGTAAACAAACCATATATGCCTGCTTCATAGACTACACCAAAGCTTTTGATAGAGTACACCACAAACAACTTATAGAATGCCTAAAAGTGATACATCTAGATGACATGGACATACGACTAATATGTAATCTATACTGGAAGCAAACAGCAATAATAAAATATAACAAAGAGAACTCTACACCCATTGATATAAAAAGAGGAGTAAGACAGGGATGCATCCTATTACCAAGCTTGTTCATCTATACACTGAGCACATTTTTAAAAACATCACAGAGATGCCAAGCCTACAAATTAATGGAAAGATAATCAATAACCTATGATATGCTGATGATACTGTACTACTAGTAGAAAATCCTAAAGATCTACAACAATTACTTAATGAAATAAACATGACAAGCAAAAAATATGGACTAGATATGAATATCAAAAAGACTAAAACTATGATCATAAACAAAGAAGATACTCATAACCTATGAGTGGATATCAAAATAGAAGGAATAGACCTGGAGACAGTTCAGAACTACAACTACCTTGGACATACTATAACCAGTGATGGAAATGTACAACTGAAATAAACAAAAGAATAGGAATGGCAAAAAGTAATATTAATGTCATGAAGAACATACTAACATCAAAACAAATAACACCAGGGCTAAAACTAAGAATAGCAAAATGTTAAATCTTCTCAATATTTCTATATGGTGCAGAAACATGGACATTAGACAAGAAAACAGAACAGAGAATTGAAGCCTTTGAAATTTGGATATATAGAAGAATAGGTAGAATTGGATGGAAGGAAAATAAAACAAACTATGAAGTCTTAAAACAACTAAAAATGAAAAGAGAACTACTAAACAATTCAAAAAAGACAAATGCGATTTTTGGGCCATGTTAAAAGACACAACAGCCTACTAAAAGCAGTCCTTTAAAAGCCACAAAGATGCTACTTATTGTGTTTCAGTTTCAGTATACAAAAGTTAAATCTTGAAGCGCATTTTACTGTTACCGTTTCGCCAAATGAACAGCCAGTTTAACTTTTTAAACATTTTCGATACAACAACGGAATAATGTATATTTTTAAGTCGAAGAGACGTTTACCATATTGGCAAAATGGTAAACTTTTGTGTCCCTAGTGTATTTTAACAAATCCAGGACAAAAGCTAAAATATCGGCCAAATCGGGACAGTAACAAATCCGGGACAAAGGTTGAAAAACAGTAAAAAATCGGAAAAACTCGTCCCGGAAAAATCGGGACGTCTGGTCACCTTATTTTTATGCTGTCTGGAAAGTTTCTCTTCTTATGTTGTCTGGAAAGCTTCACTTCTTATGCTGTCTGGAAAGCTTCACTTCTTGTGTTGTCTCGAAAACTTCACTTCTTATGTTGTCTGGAAAGCTTCACTTCTTATACTGTCTGGAAAACATCACTTCTTATGTTGTCTGGAAAGCTTCACTTCTTATACTGTCTGGAAAGCTTCACTTCTTATGTTGTCTGGAAAGCTTCACTTCTTATGTTGTCTGGAAAGCTTCACTTCTTATGTTGTCTGGAAAGCTTCACTTCTTATACTGTCTGGAAAGCTTCACTTCTTATGTTGTCTGGAAAGCTTCACTTCTTATGTTGTCTGGAAAGCTTCACTTCTTATGCTGTCTGGAAATCTTCACTTCTTTCCGGTATATAACTTGTATTAGTATGTAAAATCTTCAGACCGTCACTTGAAATATATTATTTTACTGCAAATATAACCTCGTCATCCTATTACTGGATATTTTAATATTGTTGTTGTCGATAAGTCCAAGCAGGTCATAATTGAAGGGAGAATCTTCTGTCCCATCAAAGGTTCCTGAGAGTTTCCGCTTCAAACAGGCAATGCCGAACTCGGGTGAGGGAGATAGAGACGGAGATGGAGGTGTGTGAAGGGTGGAGAAACAAAGAGAAGAGGGGAACTGTAAAACCAGAACTGATATTCACCTTACTCAAGAGGATTAATTAATGTAGCAGAAGAGCGAGCTACAGATAGAGTAGTTTTATAACACTAACAGCATACGAGAGTTTTGATGAAACTGTGTCGCTGGTTGTCTGCTTGAGCTTAACTTGAACAGCGAAGAACAAATTATAGTTAGGATGTATATTTTTAAAATGTAAATTGTCTGTAGAATATCGGTTGTACTGAACACAAGAATGTGTTGTAAACGTCTTTTGTTTCAACAACGAACTGTTTACAGGTTGATGTTCATCATGTAAACCGATCTGATTGTTCCTCTTTTTAATGGCAACGACAAAGCTTTATTTCATTAAACGACCATGCCCCGAGATAATTTTTGCGTCTTGATCATTGAGCCGTCAGTTGAAGAATTCGGGTCTAGAACAAACGAATACAATTTTTTTTTTAAAGCATAACATGTACACATACCCATGTGCTATGATCAGATGATGTTGAAAATAATGTGTTCAATGACAAGAATCAATGCCTTGACTTTAAATTTGTCCATTTTATTTCAGTCGCCACTTCACAAAAGGCACAGTTCGTCTGAACCCGAGAGATTGCACAAAAACCTGGATTTGTTTGATTCATAAATATCACTACGGAATAATTTTTCTGATAATTCGGAATAATACTTTTGATGTGGATTCTTAAAAACCAGCGGAGTAAACTTTTTGCTTAACTCAACTCTGACCATAAGCTATCGTAAATCACCTCATAGTGCTCTCAAAATAATCATCATACACAACAGACATATACACATCATTATTTATTTATGTGATTGTTGTACTAAACCATTTCATAAAGTAACTTTTGTTTTGAAACTAATAAAAGTGGATTATTTCCTGAGATGAAAAAACCCGTCATTTTTTTTTGTAAAAGTGTGGTTTGTTTAAATAAAATAATTGATTTATGTACATTTTTAAAAAAAATATGACGATCATCATTTTCAGGAGGGCGTGAACTTCCGACCAATATGGTGGATACGCGGCAGGAACCATTGAAGGCTATATCTGAAAAGTGTTCCTTATTGCAGTTTCCTGATATTCCAAGTCCTGCTTGTTGCAGGAGCTATTGAGTTAAGTGCTCTGTGCACACCGTGGGCTGTGTGTTTCATCCGTTTTGATCGTGTTTCGATATTCCGATTGTTTACGATGAATGATGATATCATATGACAAGGAACAGTTGGCTGTGTTCACTTTCTGTGCGGTTTCGCCTTGTCTTTTTGCGTGTCCTCAGACTGCTATGATGGGGTCTACCGCTACCTTTCTTTGTTTGGGAGATGAACATAGTAATTCGGATGATTCCACTGGCACGGGCGGTTGGGCTATTATGGATTTTAATTCGTTTGCAGTGATACCGGGTCCGTCCATAACAATAACAATTGATTTAGGTTGTGTTCAGGGCTGGATTCAGGCCTAGACTAAATAAGTTACATATTTTTTTTTTCGTTCGCCAGCTTTTACCTCTGACGAAGTACCTAGAGACTAGGAACTGAATTCTGCATGCTAATCCGTTTTTTCCCTGGCAGTGTGTGCACAGGTGTCCCTCGCCGCACAGGCAGATAACTCCGTCTTCGGAGGTATTCATATTTTTTCCGTCCATGAGTAATTGACGTTTCAAGCCCGGTCTCGCTGCTGAGACCAGGGCGATTGCCGCAGAGAGAAATCATAAATAAAAGTCCCAAGTGGTGCAGCCGGGATTTGAACCCACAACCTCTGTCTCGCGGCCGGCGAATTGCCTCGAGACCAACCAGTCCCCCAGTTACAGTTGAAGGCCTCGCATATGTTGTTTATATTTTAATATGTGAGAGAGATCTTCTGGTGTTATATTTTTTACAAGAGCCTCAAATTGTCATTGAGAGTAGCCAGGGCCTCAGCGGGTGTAAACCCGGCCCGTGTGAGTTGTGCCATGTAACGAGGATGTTGTTGTGCACTTAGGAGGAGCTGGCGAGGAGAAACGAGCATTGCGGAGTTGTCCAGTGTGCAATAAAAATAATATGTGAACTAAATTAGACAGAACTAAACTAAACGGAACTAAATTAGATAGAACTAAACTAAACGGAACTAAACTAGACAGAACTAAACGGAATTAAAATAGATGGAACTAAATTAAACCAGCCTAATGTTTCTGTATCAAAAGTGGCTTCCTTATCAGCTTTGAACATTGTCATATTGCGGCTGTCTCGATAATCTTATAACTGTCCCAGGCAATTTACCTGGACACAAGTGTCGTTCAGCTGTTGTCTATACCTTGAAGCTACGCTACGCTGCATTTCTCTAGTCGTAGACTATAACGAAGGACATACTAACATCAAAACAAATAACACCAGAGCTAAAACTAAGAATAGCAAAATGTTACATCTTCTCAATATTCCTATATGGTGCTGAAACATGGACATTAGACAAGAAAACAGAACAGAAAATTGAAGCCTTTGAAATGTGGATTTATAGAAGAATAGGTAGAATTGGATGGAAGGAAAAGAAACAAACGATGAAGTCTTAAAACAACTAAAATGAAAAGAGAACTTCTGAACACGATTAGAACAAGACAAATGCGATTCTTGGGCCATGTTAAAAGACACAACAGCCTACTGAAAGTAATCCTGGAGGGGAAAATACAAGGTAAAAGAGGCAGAGGCAGACCAAGATTAACATGGACGAGTAACATCAAATATGGACAAATCAACCGATGACAACCTGCACCATCAAAGCAAGAGATAGAGCAGAATGGCGCTCCATGGTAGCCAACCTTCGTTGCGGAGACGGCACTCAATGATGATGAGACTATAACACCCCCCCCCCCCCCATATATATATCATATATCAACAATGTAAAAAAAAAAAACACCACACACAATATTTTAATAGCATTTTAACAACATATTTAACATGTTATATAGCCTACAGAGATGAATAAACTAACATTTTGGATATAAATTAAATAGATCAGTGTCATGTTTGAAATTGAAATTTAAAAAACTGAGTCAACTTACAACTTGTGATATTTTTTATTCTGTGACAAAGTCAATGGAAAGAATGAGATTGCTTCATACTTAATAGGTCTTTATATCTGGGCACAAGTTTGGAAATTGTTATTCTAATCTCTCCCTCTCAGCGTCCAAATATTATCTGTAGGGGAGAGTGGGGAGAAATGGACCATCATTTTTCATTTCTCACCAAAATCGGTATATCTCTATAAATAATAATAATTCTGCGATGTTATTCATATCGCTGAGTGAAATATCCATTTATTTCAAAATATAGTCTTCAAAGAATGGTTAAACATTAACACTTTTTATGAAATATACATTTGAAACAATGATACCATAGTGGGGTGAAATGGACCGCATATGGGGAGAAATGGAACTGATGAAGGGGAGAAATGGACCATAGGTAGGAGAAATAGTCCATGAAAATCAATTAATACAATTGTATGTTATCAAAGGATATCTTGAAACGTAGATAGCTTTCTGTTCTTTTTGTACCCTTGCAGCAAATAGGTTGTGGTAAAATTGCTTTAATTTGACTCATTTTAACAGTCCCTATATCTTCTACAGTAGGCCAAAAAAACTTAGCAAACATTTTCCCACTTTTTCTTAAAAAGCTGATTTCTACATCACCATCTTCATCTTCAAGCTGCATGACTTTCCCAATTAAATATTTTGTTCTCTTTCCTGTCTCAAACTCACACACAACATATAGACCAAGATTTATGTCTGTACTTTCTACACCATCCATTCTGATATTGTTGTTTTCGTCATCGCTATCACGCCCATTATCAGACACGTCAGAATCTGTGTCATCATCATATGGTATATTGTCAGTATCATCATCAAATCACTGATTTTTTTTCAAGCACAAAAAGTGATTTCTTGGCTTTTGATAGAGTAATATTCTTTGTGTTTTCTGATCTGCATTTCATTTTTGTTTCCATCATTGCTGGAGATGATGTCGCCAGCATTGTTTTTCCACGTTTTCTTCCTCGATTGCTTTCCTTACGAGGGGCAGCCTTAGGATATCCTTTAAATAATTCAGGAGGAGAAAACGCTGTTACAACTTCTGCCAGGGCATCATCATTTGGAGACACTGGATATGTTGTTAATGAATACAGAGAGTTTGAAGTACCACTGATTGAGGCCCTTTTATCAGTCATGTCTAAATTAGACTTAATTGAAATAGTTACTGGTGCTTCTGTAATCTGAGGCCTGTCTGTGATGTCAGAAGGTAGAAAATCTTCAGCATTGAAAATATCTTGATCCAGTGGCCAAATGCCAGTAGCTTTGAACCCAGACATTATGTTTTGTTTGGTAGAGGCCCTAACAAAAGCGGTACCTCCAAGCTCTGCAAGTTGATAGATGGAGAGGGTGTTTCCAACATTCTTTATCATCCATGAATCTGCTAAATGGCTAAATGCTGCTTTCATGGGTCCAAAGACAGTCCGATCCAATGGTTGCATTTTGTTGCTTGTATGTGGTGGAAGAGTGATGACATGAATATTGTTCTGCTTTGCCAACTCCAGAGCGGGAAATGAAATATGACTTTCGTGATTATCCATAATCACAATAATGGGATATGTCTCTGAAGGTCTAACACATTTTATAATATGTTCAACCACTTTCAAAAAATTTTCACTTGTCATCCAGCCTGAAGAGTGGGTAAGTCCTAAAGAGCCTTCAGGCGCTCCATTTAACATAGTGTTTAAAACATTTTCTTGGAACACACAAACACTGTTGCAAGCTGTCTCCAGTAGCAGAAACAATGCAGCACATTGTGACAAGTTCACCTCGCTCTCTTGATGTAATTTGCCCAACCTGTTTGGTACCACGTGGTGCAATGACTCTAGGAACATTTTGTACTGTTGTCACACCTGTTTCATCAAAATTGTAAATCTGAGCCCCACTTACATTCAGAGTTGTATAGAGACTTGTAGTAATTTAAAAAATGTTGCAACATTGTGTCTGTTAAATGCAGTTGCTCTGTGCCAATGATGTTGCTTCTGGCTGTCTTATTGACAATTTTTGATGTCGCCTCAGAAAGCCATAAAGCCATTCTCTACCTGCCATTGAGTTTTCACTCCATTTGTGGACATTTCAAACGATTTAATGTTGCCATTTCAAATGCAAGAGTACGAACATTTTTTGGAGTTAGTCCGTGAAACATTTTGGAACACTTATCAAGATAATTGGCCAGACTCTCTTCCTGCTCATGATTAAAAATCTGACTGTGCTGATAATTTGGAGTGAGTCTCATTACCGACCTCTCACATTTTGACTTTTTAATATTGTTTAGCAGTGGTTGTAACGGCTATTGCATATTCCCTGGAGGCTTGTCTACAGTCATGCCATCTGTAATACGGCAGTGACTGCATCTCTCATAACTGGACTCCTGTACTTTTCCTTGATCTGTTTTCCCTCTGGTAAACACGGGGCATGTTTTGACTGAAAGAAACCTATATAAAAAAAAAAGGCTTAGATTGAAAGTTTCCATATAGTTTCAATGTTTTCTTCATTGTTTAAAACAAATTGAACAGATTTTGTTTAAAACAGATTTTTAAATAATTTTGTATTATAATGTATTATATATAATAATGCAATACTGAAACCGTTTTCATGTGTGGGGAGAAATGGTCCAATGACGGTCCATTTCCCCCACAGATATTCAAATAGAAAAAAAAATCACATAAACTCTAAAATTTCATAATTTTTTGGCATAAAGAACATTATTTACGTAGGAAAATAGTAATTCTGTATATAAAATAACTTACCGTGCAGTCAAAAACAGCAACAAAAATTTAGCTTGCAATGTGACTTCAAAGCAGGGTTGCCAGATATATTTTTGGATTTTAGGCCAAAAGTGTTGAAAAAAAGCCAAATTAGGCCAAATAGTCAATTAAAAAGCCAAAAAAAAGGCCAAACATTTCTGCTATACTCACATCACATGAAACTCTCCAGATCAAGATTATTAACGTCATCCGCATCAGAGCTACCTGATTCTACAACATACAAATTCTCTGATGTAAATTCTTTGAGCATTTTTGCTGATGGGATGAAGTCTTTACAAACATTTGTTTGAAAGCAACAGTTCTGCTCTAATCCTGACAATAGAGTCAAGCAAATGCAGTTGCATCTTATTCCTTGCTTTTGTCTTCACTGACGTTACAATGGAGAAAATTCTTTCAACTATGGCATTGCTGCATGGGGTGATCAGACAAGTTAGGGCAAAGTTGGCTAACTCTTTGAATGACTGATGCTGATGTATGCCAATCCAAAACTGTTCACTGTCAGTAGGAAGTCCATCTTTCTTAACATGGTATCTTCTTTCCAATCAATCAATATAATTTTTCTGTATTGTTCTTCAATAGTGCTGATGTTACTTCCTGCTAGGTGTAAGAAGGGTAAGTCTGAAAACGTTGCTCTCGAAGCTTGATTTAAAATAATCCGTGGACTCAGCTTTGATAGATTTTGAAATATATTACTCGCCGAAGGAAGTCTACATGTTATTTGATTGAGAGCTTCCTCTAGCATACACATACATCTTTCTTTGACATTTTTAATTTCGTGATGAGCGTCAGTGTTGTTGTTCTTTTGTAGGAACGTATTACATTCTGTTAAAATTTGATACCAAAATCAACTTGATTTATATCCTTTCTTTGTCCATTTGTATCATACAATCTGTTCTGAAGACTTGCCTTTTGTAAAAATAATTCTTGACACAGTTCATGAGGATCAGCTTTAGTTTTGAAAAAGGCCATTGAGTCTTTCAAATTCCTGCACAACGGGTGTTGCGAAAACAAAGAACAAGTAATTGTTATAATCTAACATCATGTCCTTTAACAATCGTGCTTTGTATTTTGTGTCAAACTTTGACTGGGCTAATTCAGTACTCATGAAATAAGCCTTTAGCTCTTCCCAATTCATCAGAATATTAAACATAACTTTTCCTCGCACAAGCCATCGAGTAGCTGATGGTTTCTCAAAAGGCAGTGGAGCAGTTCTGGTTGACTCATATTCTGTAGGTGTATTCATCACTGTAAATAATTCTTTGTAGGCTTCTCGTCTTAGGCTACTGTGGGAAAACCATTGCGGTATTTCTGATAGTAAAAATCCTATATTTGACGGTAGCTTAGCTACTGCATAATAAATGCAAAGTGCCAAAGAATGACAAATACATTTCAGCTGTACACATGAAGGAGATACATTTCTTAATCTAGACCACACTGAGTTGTTACAGCCAACCATGTTTGACGCTCCATCTGATGCAAATCCAATGCAATTTGTGAGACTCTGGCCACATTTTTTTATTTCACCATCAATCAAATTAAATATGTTTTCTCCTGTTGCTTCTTGCACGGGAATTAGCCCAAGATACCCTGTTAGAATTTCCTGTTTTCTTTCACTGAAAAACCGAATTAAGATACACAAGTATTTTTGTGTGGAGACATCTGTAGATTCATCTAAAATGATGGCGTATTTCTTGTCCTGAAAGTCATGGATGAGATCCGTTTTTAGTGCTGGCGATATTATATTTTTTATTAAGCATGAACATTTAGTTCTGTGCAATTTGATGTTTCCTAATGTACTGCCCTGGCCATGTGCTGTCATAATTTCACTCAGATGGTCAATTGTGCGAATTGCACAGTGGCAGGTCATGCTTACAGCAATTTGGAGCTCTGCTGTTTTAACTTTATCGTTATTTTGTCTAGGACTTTGAGTGACACTAAGTTGTGTCTGACTATTTGATGGAACTCTCATCATGTGCTTAGATGATTTCTCATGATTTGAGATGTTTCCTCTTTTTGGTACAATCGTACACCGGCAGAGTTTACAATATGCTGCCTCTGATCCATCAGAAGCTTTCATGAGCCATGGGTATGTTTCTTCCCAAATACTATTGTACTTACGATTGCTATCATAAGATGCTTTCCATTTCTTTGATGAAGAAGCCATGAGTAACACAAGTAATATCTTTATCAAACACAGCGTAGACTAATGTAAATAATTAGTCGACTTGTTAAGCGCACGTCCTAGGCACACTCCTGTACGACGACTCACGACTCACGACTAGTCACGACACGTTCGTTTTGTTTCAATTTTGAAAATGAACTATTTTGAAGAATATTCCTAGAATGAAACATTAAGAATTAAGACCTATGGATTCTGAAAGTGAAAGTAATTTGCAAAAGTGCGCCAAATTCTTATTAAAGTCAGATGATTTGATGCATTTTTGGAGCAAAATAATTATATTTTTAAAGAACTTTTACTGAAATTGTGGTTTATACTTTTTTTTACTACTGGTTTAGAAAAAAAAGCCAGGAATAAGCCAAAAAACCCAAAAAAGCCAAAGAATTTCTTTAGGCCAAACAAAAACCAAAAAAGCCAGATTTGTGGAATTTGGCCTAAAAAAAGCCAAATTGGCAACCCTGTCACGAATTGTGAAAATTCACGCGGGCTTAAAGAAACCGGATGTTGTTCCTGAAATGATCTCATACTGTTAGTGTTTTTTCATTATGGTCCAAATTAATATGGACCATTAGTTTTTGAGATAAAGGAGGGGTCCAATTCTCCCACATGTCCATTTCTCCCCACTCTCCCCTATCTGCTTTCGATGGCTGCCAGTGATGAAAACCCGATCTCACATAAGTAGGTGGTCGCAAGAGGAAATAAAACTCGTAGGGTCTTCTTGCCTACTTCTGGGTATTCTTGTTTGACAAAGCTCCATTGACAAGAGTTAAAGAGAGATCTTGGGCGACATAGAGAAATAATATTAGACAGCTTAGCATTGTGGTACAACAGTGGCGAAGTTGATGAGTTGCATTGTGGGTAGAGGTTTGTGGAGAAACATCACATCCGCGGGGCATGGCACTTTATGATGAGGAAAATGTCCGAGGAGCCAGCCCATAGCAGGGACTCGCGGAGCAGTTTGACGACCACAGATGTGGGGGAGATGGAGTTGGAGAGCTCTAAACGTCACGATGCTAGACCACAGTCTAAGAGCAAGGGTATCTCCTCGTTGTTACTACCTTCCCGCACCCACTGAAGCAATGAACCGTAGTCACTTAATCGTCAAGCCAACGCTCTTAAAGGAGACCTGGTGTGACACTGACCATATTATCCAACAGTATGCCGTGGTCATGGGAGCCGCGATAGTTCAGTGGTTAGTGAATTCGACTACAAAGGACAAGAGGTAGAGTTCGATCCAAGCCAACGGCTTCCGGGTTCACCCAGCCTTTAATGGGTATCGGATTTTTTTTCTGGGAAAGTAAAGCGGCACGGACGTAATACGGACCACATTATCCCAAAAAAATCGTGTGCCGAAGGTCTGTAAAATTTATGGTCACTAACACCATATTCCCTATACACCTCTTGGCTTGGCGTGACGGGCGCATTTTACTTTTTTTTTTTTTTTAATGCCGCGGTCATGGAAAATATAGTAACAAACACCATATTCCTCAACCGCCTACCAGGGCAAGGAAAGACTTTTACACCAAGCCATGTTTTAATTCTCATTGAAGAAACTGTAACTACAGAATTTACTCAGTTCTCTATAACTGTGTCTCGGTAATAATTACTAGTACTTGTACATATAAAGGACAAGAGGTAGGGTTCGATCCTAAACGACGGCTTCCGGTTCACCAAGCCTTTAATGGGTACCGAATTTTTTTTCTGGGACAGTAAAGCGGCAAGAATGTAATACCGACCACATTACCCCGAAAATCATGTGTCTGTAAAATTTATGGTCACTAACACCATACTCCCTATACGCCACTTGGCATGTCGGGGGTACTTTTTTTTTTTTTTTTACTTACTTGTACATATGTTTGACGATAAAAATCTATTAATTTTCTTCTTTCCTTTCTCATGTGCATCTCAGCGTCGAGGGGAGATACAATTTACGATCTTTTGTCGTTGTTTCTACTATAAAAAAGCAAAGTACCCCCGTCCCGCCAAGTGGCGTATAGGGAATATGGTGTTACTGACCATAAATTATTTGCAGACGACCAAGTTCTGATACATGAAACAACTGAGGACCTACAAGAACATACACATCAACAGGCTAAACAACACTTGTAAACAACACAACATGAAGATCAACATAAGCAAAACCGAAGTAATGGCAATAGCGAGAAAGAAAGAAAAACTAAACATCATAATGGATAATACAACTTTGAAGCAAGTAGACAATTTTAAATATCTGGGTAGCACGTTAACACAAGACAATAACCAAGAGACAGAGATAGATATAAGGTGTAACAAAGCATGCCAAGTTATAGGTCAAGTATCAACACTATTGAAAAACAAAGCAATAACTACGGAAGCAAAAAGGGCATTATACAAATCAATTTTTCTACCAACTCTGTGCTATCAGTGCCAGAATTGGACGCTGGACTCTAGAACAATAAGAAAGATAACGACCACCAAAATTAAATGTGCCAGAAGAATGACAGGAAACAGCTTAAGGGACAGAGTAAGAAACACTGACCTGAGGAAGAAACTCGAAATTGAACCAGCCATCGAATACATAAAGAAACAACAGATAAATTGGTTCGACCACATAACAAGACAAAAAGAACTAACAATGACTCAAAGAGCCTTAAATAAACGCTACGAAAACGCCAGATTAAGAGGAAGACCGAGAAAGAGATGGATAAATGGAATACTAGAGTCACTAGGAGGAATAACATCAGAAGAGGCCAACAGAAGAGCAAAGAATCGCAGATTGTTTCTCCCATCGACGCCAACGGCAACAGAGGAAGGATAGAAGAAGAAGAAGAAGACCATACATTTTACAGACCTTCGGCACATGATTTTTGGGGTAATGTGGTCGGTGTTACGCCCGTGCCGCTTTACTTTCCCAGAAAAAAATCCGGTATCCATTAAGGCTGGGTGAACCGGAAGCCGTCGGTTGGGATCGAACCCTACCTCTTGTCCTTTGTAGTCCAGTTCACTAACCACTGAGCTATCGCGGCTCTCTTGTTTCTACTATACCATCACTTAATTTTTTTCGTGGTTGGCCATTGAGTCTTGATGTTCTCGCATTATTAATGTCTCGTTGTGCTGTGTTTAGGTCTTACTGTCTTACCACATGACCAAACCATTTTAACTGTTGTTTCTTTATGTTTTCTATGGTGGGAATTATTCCTAGCCACTTTCTCGAGATTTTCATTTCTGTATCTCTCAGGCCGTTTCATATCACTGGTCTAACACATTTAATCTCGGAAGTGGCTATTTTTCTTAAATACTTACTGGGCAGATAAGATCTGTCTCCTTAAGCCACCCATGATATCTTCTACATTCTTCTGTAAAAGTCCATATCTGACTTCAAATGATCCACAATGTGCTTTGATATTTAAAGTTTCACTCAAATTGACTGACAAATAACCCTGACAATGTTCACAAAGAAATACGATGCTTTTCATTTGTTTCTTGACTATTCTTAGTTGCACTTTCCATCTGATGTTGCACTTTGATCATTGTTTCACTCCCGTTTTCTGCTATTTCTGTTAAAGGTTCTACCTTTACTCTCCATTACTTCATGACTATGTCCATTAAATTGGCTCCTGTTCACAATGAAGGCTGCTACCAGCATACCTTTTAAGTCGCTAATGCTGCTTTTTGAAACGTTGAAATTTGATAGATACGTTTTTTTAAAAAAAATTTCAAACAAAACGGATAGAATTACAATCATTTGATGGATAAGCGCTTTTATTGTAAACAGAGATATCCATCTTTGGGAGCTTCCGGTGTGTGACTGTGCTGGCAACTGGCAACACGATACAATTTTCGATGGAAGTCAAATTTAAATTATAAGTGAATGTCAATGCCCGTAGTAAAAGAAATTCAAGCGTTCTTGTGTTATTTCGAACGGATTTTATTTGTGATTTATTCTTACAGTTTGTGCGAATAAGTATTACCATCCATTGTGCTGTTACATTATACAATCACGAACGAAAATGTATGAAAGCGGGAAAACTACAACACAAAGACAAAAATCAGAACGTGTAATAGGTACTTGGAACATCTGTGGTTTATGTGATAAAAGCACAAAAATAGTTGAATTTATGGAGAAAAGGAATATAAAAATCTTAGGATTAGCAGACACAAGAAAGAGAGGCAAAATTATTAAAGAAATACACCAAAGCTACACACTCGTCACGAGCGGAATTAACAACATGGCGGAAGTAAACAAACGCGGAGTCGGTTTCATTATTGAAAGTAATACTGCCAAAAACATACTAGAAATAGATTACATCTCGGAAAGAATAATAAGTATCAAATTAGCAGAAAAGGGAGGAAATACCACTTACATTCAAACATATGCTCCATGCAACGACACATATAGGGAGGACAGCAAACAAGAATATTTTGATGAACTCTCAGCCACAATAAATAAAGTAAAAAACTAGACAGAGAAATTGACATGAGAATACAAAAAGCAAATGCTGTCACATACCAGCTTTCACCATTGCTAAGACATCCAAACATTTCTATGCCAGCTAAACAACAAATGATAAATAGCATTCTCATAGCAACTTTGTGCTATGAAAGTCAAACATGGACCCCTTTCTAAATCAGTGCACAATTTAAAAAGATCAATACATATGAGATGCGATGCTTGAGAAAAGTAACAAACAACACAAGAAGAGATAGAATACCAAATGAAACCATAAGAAAAATGGTAGGAACAAAACCCTGCCAAGAATATATAGAACAACAACAACTTATAAATGGTTTGGCCACCTGGTCAGAATGAATCCTTACCAATCACCATCAAGGGCGTTCTTCTCGAGAATGCATGGAAAAAGACCAAGAAAGACCAGAAGAAGATGGATAGATGCAGTGACAGAGACATGTAACACCAAAGGAAAATCACTCATTCAGACAATTCGAGCAGCTCAAAACGACAAATGATATAAACCACGTCACCTTTTAGGTATCAGTGAAAAGAGAAAAGAAGAAGAAGATTGTAAACAGAACAGATATGATGGCAATCATTTGATGGGTAAACGCTTTTATTGTAAACAGAACATATATGATAGCAATCATTTGATGGATAAACGCTTTTATTGTAAATAGAACAGATATGATAGCAATCATTTGATGGATAAACGCTTTTATTGTAAACAGAACATATATGATAGCAATAATTTGATGGATAAACGCTTTTATTGTAAACACAACAGATATGATGGCAATCATTTGACGGATAAACGCTTTTATTGTAAACAGAACAGATATGATGGCAATCATCTCATGGATAAACGCTTTTATTGTAAACAGAACAGATATGATGGCAATCATTTGACGGATAAACGCTTTTATTGTAAACAGAACAGAAATGATGACTTTGTCAATAAACGTTTTCTTGAATTGTAAATAGAAAGTATCACATGACGATGAATAAGCGTTTTTATTGTAAACAGAAAACAGATCAGATGACATTGTATACAAATCATCCATCACTCCATGTTCATCATCATCATCATCGAGTGCCTTCTCCGCAACGAAGGTTGGCTACCATGGAGCGCCATTCTGTTCTGTCTCTTGCTTTGATGGTGCAGGTTGTCATCGGCTGATTTGTCCATCTTTTGATGTTACTCGTCCACGTTAGTCTTGGTCTTCCTCTGCCTCTTTTACCTTGTATGTTCCCCTCCAGGATTACTTTTAGTAGGCTGTTGTGTCTTTTAACATGGCCCAAAAATCGCATTTGTCTTGTTTGAATTGTTTAGTAGTTCTCTTGTCATTTTTAGTTGTTTTAAGACTTCATAGTTTGTTTTCTTTTCCTTCCATCCAATTCTACCTATTTTTCTATATATCCATATTTCAAAGGCTTCAATTCTCTGTTCTGTTTTCTTGTCTAATGTCCATGTTTCTGCACCATATAGGAATATTGAGAAGATGTAACATTTTGCTATTCTTAGTTTTAGCCCTGGTGTTATTTGTTTTGATGTTAGTATGTTCTTCATGACATTAAAATTACTTTTTGCCATTCCTATTTTTTTGTTTATTTCAGTTGTACATTTTCCATCATTGGTTATAGTATGTCCAAGGTAGTTGTAGTTCTGAACTGTCTCCAGGTCTATTCCTTCTATTTTGATATCCACTCATGGGTTTTGAGTATCTTCTTTGTTTATGATCATAGTTTTAGTCTTTTTGATATTCATATCTAGTCCATATTTTTTGCTTGTCGTGTTTATTTCATTAAGTAATTGTTGTAGGTCTTTAGGATTTTCTACTAGCAGTACAGTATCGTCAGCATATCTTAGGTTATTGATTATCTTTCCATGAATTTGTAGACCTGGCATCTCTATGATGTTTTTAAAAATGTGCTCAGTGTATAGATTGAACAAGCTTGGTGATAGGATGCATCCCTGTCTTTCTCCTCTTTTTATATCAATGGGTGTAGAGTTCTCTTTGTTATATTTTATTATTGCTGTTTGCTCCCAGTATAGATTACATATTAGTCGTATGTCCATGTCATCTAGGTGTATCTCTTTTAGGCATTCTATAAGTTGTTTGTGGTGTACTCTATCAAAAGCTTTGGTGTAGTCTATGAAGCAGGCATATATTGGTTTGTTTACTTCCGTGTATTTTTCGATTAATGTTCTCATGCAGAATATGGCATCTTTTGTCCCGCTATTTTTCCTAAATTCAAATTGCTGCTTATCTAATTCAGTATTGATTTTATTCTGAATCCTTCCTTGTATAACTTTAGCAAGATTTTTGTAACATGGCTCATTAGGCTTATTGTTCTAAAGTCACTGCATTCAACTGCACCATTCTTTTTAGGCAATGCAATGAAAGTTGATGTTTTTAGTTCATTTTGTATGTATCCTGTGTGGTATATGCCGTTGCATATGTCTGTAATCACTTCAGTGGCAAAAGCTTCTAGTGCCTGTATCATCTCTATCTGTATGCTGTCAGGTCCTTCTGCTTTTCCCTTTTTCATTGTTTTTATAGCTTTTTCCACCTCAGATTTTAAGATTTTATAGCCTGATGTACATTTTATAACTGGTTTCTTGTCCCTTTGATCCTGAAATAGTTCTGTTATATGTTCCTGCCATCTATCTATAATATCCTTATTGTCTGTTAGCATTTTTCCTTTTTTGTCTGCAATGCATCCACCTTCTGTGGCTTTTTTATTTGTATTAGTCATTCTCTTTATTTCTGTGTGCATTCCTCTTAAGTCTTGTTTGCTTTCTATTTCTATACATTTTTGGCAGAGCTAGTCTTCTTTTGCCTTTTTGCACATTTTGCGTATCTCATTATCTATTTTATTGTATTGGGCAGTGTTCTTTGCTTGTCTCCTTTCTTCCATTTTTTCTAAGATGGTGATAGTTATCCATTTTTGTTTTTTGTTCTTTTCTCTTTTGGGTAAGGTGCCGCAGGTTTCTTGTATGCTTTTCTTTATGCATTGCCATTTGGTTGTTACTTTTTCATCAGGATTTTCTCTTCTGTATTGTTCAATTCCTTCTTCTAGCAGCTTCTAGTATGTGTTCTTTACTTGTATTGTATAGGTATCTTTAATATCGTTTTGATTTAAAGCTGTTATATCTAGTGGATTTGTTGATGAATTGGACTTTTGCTTGTTTCTCTTTAGTTTGATTTTAATTTTAATCATTACAAGATTGTGATCTGAATTAATATCTGCTCCTGGGTTGGTTTTGGCTTTCTTTACGCTGTTACAGAACCTTTCTTTTATCATTATGTAATCTATTTGATTCCTCTTCTTATCTCCAGGGCTTTTCCATGTGTATAGTTCCCTTTTCTCTGGCTCAAAGTAGGTGTTACATATTATCAGCCTGTTTTCTTCACAGAATTGTATTAATCTTTCTCCTCTGTCATTTCTTTTTCCTAAACCATGATTTCCTATAATGGTCTTATATCTACCTTTTCCTACTTTAGCGTTCATGTCACCCATTACAATCAAGATGTCTGAAGATTCCACTTGCTTCATAACTTAATTTAGGTCTTCATAGTATGCCTCTATTTGTTCATCTGTGTAGTCTTGAGTAGGTGCATTATGTCTGTATTATTGCTATGTCGAATGGTTTTGCTTTCAACTTGAGTAGTATAATCCTATCACTGTATGTCCAGTGGTTACTTATATATTTTTGTAGCTCTCTTTTTATCAGTATTCCTAACACCCCCCCCCCCCCCCCCCCCCCCCTTTTTGATGTTCTGTTGTGTTTCCTGAGTATATAAATGTATATTTTTCGTCCTCTATATACCCACATTCTTTCCATCTTGTCTCTGATATGCCTAAAATATCTATATCTATTCGCTCTGCTTCTTGAATCAGATTTTCCAATTTCCCTTTTTGATATAGAGTCTTAACATTCCAAGTACTTATTTTAAAATCTTTCCTCCGATATAAGTTCGAATTCCTCTCCATGGCTTCCTCTGGACTAGTACGTGATGAGGCCCCAATCTCTTTCACGGTGGTCTGCCTTATTCGTCTATCGTGTTCTGAATATACCTCATGTCTTACCACACTCCATGTTACCGCCTCCTAAATAGTTTTCCAATTCTTTAATCTGCTTTTTTAAAAATTAATGCGATATGTTTTATTGTTATTTTTTTTTTTAGATTTTTCATGCAAACATTACTGCATTGTCTTATATTCGCAATCCGTTTTACTTTGTTCAATATTTGTATGGAGGCAATACGTCACAACATGAGATGTTTGGTTGAAATGTCCAATTCACTTGAAAGTGTAAGCTGGAATGCTAAAATGGACAGACAGCAGGGGGAAAGTGGGATGCAGAAACCATGCAAACAGATAAAGAACAAGCAGACCTTAAACTAAAGCGTTACTATTTTAAGGCGTCCATTGCTTGAGAAAGATAATAAACAATACAAAGATAGATTGAATATCCACAGTGAAAATCATAGAACAGATCGGAATTAAATCGTGCCTGGAATATGTATACAAACAATAAATGAATTGGTTCGAACACGTGATTAAAATGAAACGAGACGAAACATCAAAATCTTTCTGCAGCAAAATATCAGGACAGAGCAAAAGGGAGACCATGGAAGAGATGGATAGAATGAATAACAGGCATATGCAAGAACAAAAGCATCTCTAATCTGAAAAATGTCCAGATACGCTAAGAAATCACACATCTCAAAGGGAAGTGACTATAATAACAAGCAATACAACATCTACAGACATTAGATTATAGTATACATTTCTCCTTTCTCTTTCCACGCTTCAAGGCAACAGCAGACGGACAAAAGAAAGAACAATTCCAGAAACGGATTAAGTTGGCCTTACAGTAGTCTGCACAATTCTTCTTATTCCTCTGAGCTCCAGTCAGAGCATAGGACACTGACTAGAGATCTCCACCTAATCTGACCTGTAGCAAGTACGGACAACTCTGGCCATGGCTTGCCAGCTCCATTCTTTTCATCAAGTATGGTCTTCCTCTACTTCATTTACTGGATGGTTTCCAAGCCAATGCTAAGTGCAGATACTGACTCGCTCCAGGCATACAGGACACAGGCCACGTCTACTTCTCACCTCTTGATTGATGTTAATGCTTGATCTTCTTACAACTTCTTTGTTAGTGATGTGTTGATCCCAAGGAGTGATTAGGATCTTCTTAGTTGGTAGTACTGTAGCTTGCTGAGTATACACAATTCTAATTTCCTATTTGTATAGTGCCTGACTGATTTAGTTTAAGCCTCTACTGCATTTCTTCTAACTGTTGTGTCACTTTCCAGTAGCATCTCTCCTTTCTTTATTTTAATTATCATTTCCAGCTATTTGCGTAATCAAAGCGCTTTCATTGTCTTGAACTCCTAAGAGACTAAGACAGCAGATTCACAAGTTTGTGATAGCCCCAGACTCTCTTGTAGTTGTGATAATTTTCTCTCTCTCACTCTAGCAGAAACCAGCATCATGATTTCAGCCCTGACTTCACATACTCTTTGGTGTATCACAGTCTCATCTGCGTGAACAGTAGCAAGTTGTTAATTTCTAAGACCTGCTCTACCATATCACCAATCTATGAATGCCCTCACAAGACTAATATTGGCAGTCTGCTTTTGCTTATAGTATTAACTATACATATCTAGTAGTTATTTCAACTAATGATATTAACTATACATATCTAGTAGTTATTTCAACTAATGATATTAACTATACATATCTAGTAGTTATTTCAACTAATGATATTAACTATACATATCTAGTAGTTATTTCAACTAATGATATTAACTATACATATCTAGTAGTTATTTCAACTAATGATATTAACTATACATATCTAGTAGTTATTTCAACTAATGATATTAACTATACATATCTAGTAGTTATTTCAACTAATGATATTAACTATACATATCTAGTGGTTTGCGGGACTTGCTGAGGAGGGGATCTGAGCACCAATGGACATGTTCGGAGTGCAATGATGATGACCCACACATAACTCAATCTAGTAGCTCTTTCAGCTAATAATATTAATTATACTTATCCAGCAGTTCTCTCAGATTAAGAGGACATTGCCAAGTTTGTTCTTCATTCCTTAAGAGAAGAGGAGGAGAATGGGAGGGACAATGATGTATATATTAAGAGACTGATGAGTCTAGAGGTGGAAAAGGGGTCTGGTCGAACCAGAGTGCTTAGTGGGAAAAGCAGATGTATCTATAATCCACACACAACAGGAACAAATAAGCTTCAAGAAATGCTGGGATGGGGCGGTGAAGTGGATGTGGGAATGCCCCGACTGCAATAAAACTGATTCAATGAATAGAATAGAATAGAGTAGAATAGAATTCAGTAGTTCTCTCAGCTTATGGTATTAATAATACACATTTAGTAGTTCTTTCAGCTTGTGGTGTTAACTATACCTATCCAGCAGTTCTCTCAGTTTATTGTATTAACTATACCTAACCATTGAGTTACAAGAAATGTTGGACATTATAGTGAAAGAAAGCAAAAATAAAGGACTCAGCCTTAATAGCAGAAAGACAGAGGTAATGGTAACAACAAAGAAAAAGACATCACCTCAGTGCAAAATAAAGACAAGTGGAACAATATTAAAACAGGTAAATGAATTTCAATATTTGGGAACTTTATTAACCTCAGACGGAAGATGTACAAAAGAGGTGAGATGCAGAATGGCTCAGGCAAAAAGCAGCTTTCCAAAAAATGAGGAAGATACTATCTGATTTTGTTTCGCACTCTTCGCATGATCATTCTTAGTAATATCTTAGTCATATGACTCATAAGATATTGTGCGATGATCATCGCATTCAATCGCACCTGATTTTTTGACAATAGAAACAAGAAATAGAGTTCTTAAATGTTACGTAGAGCCAGTCTTAACATATGGATGCGAAGCATGGACAATAGGTCAACAGACAAGAAAATCGCTGGAGTCTGTAGAAATGTGGTTTTACAGAAGAATGTTGAGAGTACCATAGACAGCTAAGAAGAGTAATGAAGATGTTCTGAGAGAGGTCAAAGCAAAAAGAGAGCTAATTTCCAATATTAGGAAGAAACAATCATCATTTTTTGGCCATGTAATGAGAAGAGAACAACTGGAATATATTGTAACAACTGGAAAAATTGAGGGACGAAGAGATAGAGGGAAGCAAAGAGAAAAATTAACAGACAGCTTAAGAGAATGGCTTGGCAGAAGGTCAACAACAGAAATGATAAATAGCTGCCAAGATCGAAAGTTGTGGAGAGACATGATCACCTACGCCAGCAGGCCTGGTACTTGATGATGATGATGATACCTAACCAGCAGTTCTCTCAGCTTATCGTATTAACTATACCTAACCAGCAGCTCTTATTAACTATACCTAACCAGCAGTTCTCTCAGCTTATCACATTAACTATACCTAACCAGCAGTTCTCTCAGCTTATCACATTAACTATACCTAACCAGCAGTTCTCTCAGCTTATCACATTAACTATACATACCAGCAGTTCTCTCAGCTTATCACTTTAACTACACCTAACCAGCAGTTCTCTCAGGGTATGATATGAACCATTCCAATGCAGCAGTTCTCTCAGCCAATGTCGTCCCATATGTTTTTCATTTAACCCTCATCATTAGTTGGTTGATGTATTCACATTAAGTGGGCTCTCCTCAGATAATATGAAATGTCTGACCTAGGTCAACATGCATCTATATTTTATCAACATTGATAGATCCAAGTATAGTAAAAGACATAATCTGGACTCTATCGTTCTGAATATGTTGTTGTCCAGTTGTTCAGCTAAGTCATTTTTATACTTTTATAGATATATTATTTACTTTTTTATATTGACGTTTCACTCTCTAGTTTCGAGCTCCTCATTTTCTAATCTTATGATTTTATATATCTCTACACCCATCCTACCTCCCCTCATGTAGCACATATCTCTCTCTCTATCTTCTCTTATCTTACCATCTAACTTCTCCTCTCTCTTTCCACCTCTCCCTATACCTGATCATCCGACATGCAGTTATAGATAATTGTACTTCACCGTTTGTTGTCGTTGTCCTTGTATTCTGAAGAAGGCCATAGGCCGAAACGTCAGTATTATGTTGTGTTCCTTCCTTGTAAAGCTGTCACCATACCATGAAGTGTTTATCACACCCCACTACTGGCTCCATTCTGAATATGTTCTAACCGTTGACACTGTGTAAGGCAGATTATATCATAAAACTTATAATCTCTGTTTCATTTGAGTAGCTGAGTTGCTGTTGTTATTAATGCCGCTGTAGCTCACCCGTACTGTAACATAGGTGGCACAAGATGATGCTTGTAACAAAGGCTGCAATCAATAGCTAGCAGACATGTTTCACTTTAAAAAAAAAAAAAACTAAAAAAAAAATATACAAGAAACACATGCTTGCCAAGGTAAAAAAGCAAAGGTGAGATGAAATACAAACTAGCAAAATGGAGAAACCTCATTAACAACAGCTAAAACTAGATACTTATGAAGATTAAACATTTCTAATAAATTCATTTACATTTGACAGGTAGTTTACCTCTCTATCTATTGTACTTTGAGCTGAAGATGATACTAGGACAGAAATTCTAAACTCTCTATATTTAATGATCTTTGTTATGGAGTGTCAGACCTTGCACTGTATTAAACACACAACCCCTGTTCTGGGCGAGTTACTTAATCTCAAAGAGGGAGCTGGTGGATGCTGTTGTTGTCTCTCATATCAGTGTCTCTTTAGTGTTTTTCTAGGTCAGACACTTTTTCTTGTACCCTCTGTTTCCCATTGGAGGACTTGTTTTGAGACTCTCTTTCTTGTACCCTCTGTTTCCCATTGGAGGACTTGTTTTGAGATTCTCTTTCTTGTACCCTCTGTTTCCCATTGGAGGACTTGTTTTGAGACTCTCTTTCTTGTACCCTCTGTTTCCCATTTGAGGGCTTGTTTTGAGACTCTCTTTCTTGTACCCTCTGTTTCCCATTGGAGGACTTGTTTTGAGACTCTCTTTCTTGTACCCTCTGTTTCCCATTGGAGGACTTGTTTTGAGACTCTCTTTCTTGTACCCTCTGTTTCCCATTGGAGGACTTGTTTTGAGACGCACTTTCTTGTACCCTCTGTTTCCCATTGGAGGACTTGTTTGAGACTCTCTTTCTTGTACCCTCTGTTTCCCATTGGAGGGCTTGTTTTGAGACTCTCTTTCTTGTACCCTCTGTTTCCCATTGGAGGACTTGTTTTGAGACTCTCTTTCTTGTACCCTCTGTTTCCCATTGGAGGACTTGTTTTGAGACTCTCTTTCTTGTACCCTCTGTTCCCATTGGAGGACTTGTTTTGAGACTCTCTTTCTTGTACCCTCTGTTTCCCATTGGAGGACTTGTTTTGAGACTCTCTTGCTGTCTCTTCTAGAAGGTAAGAAGAAGCAGCAATAATAGTGAAATCATTGCAGCACTTTATCATTCTTCCAGCAGAGCAATAGCTACTGCAGCCTTAGTGCTTGAGTGGTTAGTGTGCTTGTTTCCTGATCAGAAGGGTCCGAGTTTGATTCTCATAAGTGCTGGATTTTTTTTCTCAGACCAACAAAGCTCCGGGGTTCACCCAGCCTCTAAAAAAAATGGGTACTAGAGATTTTTCTGGGAAGGAAAGGTGGCCTGGTGTGATACTGACCACATCACCCAAAAATGTGCTGTGGTCATGAAAAATATGATCCCTAACACCATATTCCCCATACATCTAGCAAGGCGTGGAGAAAACCTTTATTTAATTTTTTTTTTCCATTAAAAGCATCTCAAAAATAATTAAATAATTGCTGCAGTTTATCATTTTCCCAGCAGCACATTAACTGTCTATCTATCTATTGACCTTTCGAACCGTGACCAGGCCATCGGGATTAGACCCAGATACTCTTTCCCTTTCTCTAAATTTGTTTTCTAACAGTCTCAATCCTTCCAAAAATCATTTATCAAATCCTGCTATTTGTCTCTGTTCTATGGCAAGCATCTCAATCGCATTCAGGGAGCCATTCTGCTGCCTTTGCCTCTCTGATCTATGTTCTTCTCAGTGTCTCTCTGGGTCAGCCTCTTTTCCTCCTACCTGTTGTTTCCCACAAGGGGCTTGCTTTGCTATTTTGTTATTATCTCTTCTCGTCACATGTCCAATATATACCCATCGTCTAATCTGGATTGCTGATAATATTAGTGGTTGATTGGCGATTTCTCTAATTTCATCATTTGCACACATTAACTACATCTCAAAGATTAATTGCATATGAAGATTTAAGTAAAACCAGACAAACTATCTCAGACAAAAGGGCAAAGCCAAAAACAAAAATCAGTTTTTCCCTAACAAGTACAGCATGTAACCTTCTTGTGCTAGGATCACACCAGTTTCTTCTGCATGAAGAAGCCTCTGAGATGGACCTGCTGCCCAACACATATGACAACCAGAATCAGTACTTGTGTTATGGCCCAAGCAAAGACTTGAAACTCTGTGAACTCACTGAGGCGTTTAAAATTGTTCTGTCTGAACTGAAATCATTGAAATTCATTAAAGTTTTGTTTGAAATAGGGACTATCTATTGCATAATTCACACATTGACACATACAAAACGGGTTAATTATTTAATAGTCTGCTTGCAAATGTCAAATGTTCGTAACAGAACTGCACTCAAGGGGATCTACTTGTCATTACTGTTTGTTTAGTAATGCCAATACAATAAGTCCACTTCTTAAATATGTTGCTGCATTTGACACAGCTGTTTATTGATGATATTTTTATCCTCTTCGTAAATTTTCTCAGTTCTGAAACTATTTATCTATCTATTGACCTTTCGACCGTAGCCGGCCCATAGGGCATAGATCCAGATACTCTTTCTCTTATCTAAATTTTTATTCTAACAGTTTTCAATCATACTAACGATATTTTGCCAAATCTCGCCATTTGTCTCTGTTCTGTGCAAGCAACTCTATCTCATTGAGGGAGCCAATTCCTGCTGTTCTTGGCTCTCTGATCAATGTTCTTCTCAGTGTCTCTCTGGGCCGGCCTCTTTTCCTCTTACCTGTTGTTTCCCACATGAGGGCTTGCTTTGTTATTCAGTTATTATCTCTCCTCATCACATGTCCAACATATGACCATCGTCTTTTCTTCATTTGTGAAATTAGACTTGAGTAAAATACTGCTATAGTAAAAGTGATCACAAGGAACTCTATAACTTAAACTTTTACAACATTTGTGGTTACATTATAATTATTTTACAGCAAAAAGGGTTAAATTTGTCAAACTTTGAAATATTTCTTCTCTTAAACGTTATTTGACTAAAATATAAGTAACATAAATATGAACTATTCTATAATGTTTTGTTGTTCAGTGTCCCAATTTTGAACCACTACAATATAATATGGGAGCTGTGGTAGCTCAGTGGTTAGTGAACTGGGCTACCTAGGACAAGAGGTTGAGTTTGATCCTGATAGACAGCTTCCATGATCCCCAGATTTTTTTCTGGGAAAGTAAAGCGGCACAGGCGTAATACCGACCACATTACCCCAAAAGACATGTGCAGAAGGTCTGTGAAAACTATGGTCACTAACACCATATTCCTCATAAGCAACTTGGTGTGACGGTGCATTTTACTTTTATTTTTTATACAATAAAATATCAATCTCAAGAATGAGTTTATCAATCTCAAGTATGTAGTTTCTTTAGGCCATCTTCATTCTTAATGTTGCAACATTTGTATGATTATTACTAAAATACTACTTTGAGGTTAATAGCAAACAGGCATGGTGAGAGATTTTTAGGGCCTTCAAACAGTTCCCTGTTTATATAAGTCTAGGCGGTCTAATGTTTAATCTATAACTGAATTAAATATATTGATCTTCATTTCCTTTTTGTGTGCTCAGCAGGTTACACAGCGTTGAGTAGTCTGTGTAAATCTAGTTGTTAGGAGAAAGTCTCATGACATGTCGAGCTATCGTGCTTTCTCTGGACAAGTACCAGTTTCTTATGAATAACTTACATATTTGTAAGGCACATTACGCAGTGTAAAAAAAAAAAAGTAAAGTACCCCGGTCACGCCAAGTGGTGTATAGGGACTATGGTGTTAGTGACCATAAATTTTACAGACCTTTGGCACATGATTTTTGGGGTAATGTAGTCGGTATTGCGTCCGTGCCGCTTTACTTTCCCAGAAAAAAATCTGGTACCCATTAAAGGCTGAATGAACCTGGAAGCCGTCGGTTGGGATCGAACCCTACCTCTTGTCCTTTGTAGTCCAGTTCACTAACCACTGAGCTATCGCGGCTCCCAACATTATGCAGTGTGGTTGGCATATAAACTATGGGGTTGCAGTGACAACTACGTCAGACTCAGTTTTAAAAAATTACCAAACATTAATAATATACAGCACATAAAAAAAAAAGAGAATAAAATTAAGAAAGAAAATTCATGATACTTTAAATGAAAACCAACAGAATTGTTAGTGCTGCAGAAAGGTCTTGTGACTGAAAGCACACAGTTATTTCCTTCCAAAACACACAAATGAATCCCTACATTGTGAGTCTTTTAATATCCTGATTAAGAATGTTATTGTCAATTTATCGTAAAGTAATATGCAGATTGATTGAATTATATAATTTTGTGTGTGTGTGTATGTTAAATAATAATGCGCTTCTACTTTGTTATTTTGGAACTAGAAAGCTAAATAATTAAGTAAATAAGAGTAGGAATATGTATTTGCACTGAAATTAGATTTTTTTTTTTTAAACTTTGAGTTTTATTAGTTAAATTGGACAGAGAATATGAAATCTCTGAGCAGATAAAAAGTATGAAATCTCTGAGCAGATAGAAAGTATGAAATCTCTAAGCAGATAGAAAGTATGAAATCTCTGAGCAGATAGAAAGTATGAAATCTCTAAGCAGATAGAAAGTATGAAATCTCTAAGCAGATAGAAAGTATGAAATCTCTAAGCAGATAGAAAATATGAAATCTCTAAGCAGATAGAAAGTATGAAATCTCTGAGCAGGCAGAAAGTTGGACATTTCTAGGCAGAAAGAAAAAAATTGTTTCAAATAATTTGTATTACATCAGCAGATCCTTTTCCCAATTTCATTATATGAGACCCCATTACGTTTTAACATATTATGTGTATATATGTTATTGTGTGAGTAAAGGATACTTATTATACCTTGTGGTGTAAGGTGTTAGTGCTCATATTTTACAACAACCATTATCACATTTATTGGGAATGTGGTCAGTATAACATCAGGCTGCCCTAATTTTCCAGAGGGAAAACTCTTGTGCCAATTTTCAGCTAATGAGTAGATTAGGAAGATACACCAGGCTGGAAAAGAATTAATTTGACACAGTTTTGGACTGAGCCAGGACTACCAGATAAGTGCACTAACAACTCCACCACCTAATCTGAATACAATATGAAGTTGATGTTAAAGAAGAAAAATCAATTTGATATTTTGCACTGAAACGTACACTTCATATAAGCACAATAACAAATTGTTTTAATTCTTAATGAAGGCAATTTAATCTTAACAATCATATTCTAGTGGTGAAGGATTTATGGTGGCACTTGGTTATGACAACACAATAATTTATCATAGCACAGAACTAGATGGTTTGATTACACACCATGACCAACCGCCCATGCATGACAAAACAAATATTGACTATAATCTAAAACCAGATGGTTTGGTCACATATGGCAATCAACAGGTCTAGGAAAAAGACATCTTGATGGTACAGTCAATGATCATAGAGTGTTATATCAAAAACAGATAGTGATGGGCTGGATTAAAGAATAAACAAATCTGAATGTAAAAAGGGAACAGCATAGCTGACGTTGGTGAAATGGACTTCTAAGGACAAAAGGAAGGGTTCAATCCTGATCAGATAATGAACAAGATGACAGACCACATCCCTGTCTTACTCTGGATGTTACAGTGAATGCCTCTGATGTTCCTTGATTTGTTCCAACCAAATTTCTACAACCACTGAATAGACTTTTATAAAATATGATGTTCACATATAGTACCATATTGTGCCCATGTTAGCCATAGGACAATTCGGTCGAATGCTTTCTCTTGGTCTACAAAAGCAACAAATAGGTTTTTATCACACTCCATGTTCTTCTTAACGTGCTATCTAAATGTAAAGGAAGCTACTGTGCAGTTTGTTTCCTCTAAAATCCATCTATTTTATTGCCATCTGTGGTTCTATCTTCTTCAGCTTTCCTTCCTCATTTGCTTTTACATTGAAAGGAGATACAGTATGCAATCTTTCACTCTTCTGCTAGTTTTCTCATGTTTCTAGTAATCCATCTACTCGTATGTATCTTTTTCTTGGTCAGACCTTAAGTCTGGTGTTCTCACCGCATTTATTGAAAGCTCATTGTGTTGGGTTTTGATCTTTCTGTCTTATCATGTGGTGAAACCATTTTATCTGTTGTTTCTTTATGTATTCTATTTTTAAAAATGTAAAGTACCCCTGTCACGCCAAGTGGCGTATAGGGAATATGGTATTCTATCTATCTATTGACCTTTCGAGCCGCAACCGGCACATAGGGCGTAAACCAAGATACACCTTCTCCTATCTGAATTTTTTTGTTCTAGCAGTTTTCTTTTAAAGATATTTTATCAAATCTCGCCCTCTGTCTCTGTTCTGTGCAAGCAGTTCTATCTCATTGAGGGAGCCGATTCCTGCTGCTCTTGCCTCTCTCATCAATGTTCTTCTCAGTGTCTCCCTGGGTCTTCCTCTTTTACTTTTACCTGTTGTTTCCCATATGAGGGCTTGCTTTGCTATTCGGTTATTATCTCTTCTCATCACATGTCCAACGTATGACCATCGTCTTTTCTTTATTACTGAAGATATTAGTGGTTGATTGGTGATTTCTCTAATTTCCTCGATTGTTTTGAATTCGTTCCATTCTATACCAAGTATTTTCCTTAGACATTTATTTTCGAATGCGTTCAACTTTGTTACTATATCTCTTGTTGTTTTCCAGCTTTCACACGCATACGTAAGGGTTGATAGTACATTTGATTTGAATAGCCTAAGTTTTGTGTTTGTGCTAATGAGTTTTGATTTCCACAACTTTTCAAGGCTTCTGAAAGACATTGCTGCTTTAGCCATTCTGATTCTAATTTCTTTACTCGTATCCCCTTCTCGATCAATGTGACTTCCAAGATAGATAAAGTGATCGATCTCTCCTACTGGTTTGTTTTCCATGTATATTTTGTCACCTGTTGGAATTAAACTTTTAATGACTTTAGTCTTTTCATGATTGATCTCAAGCCCAATTTTGCTGGCTATTGATGATAGTTCATTTGTGTTTTCCTGTATCGTTTTTATCTGACTGCTGATGAGAACTATGTCATCAGCAAAGTCGAGGTCCTCCAAATGGTCTCCTTGTATCCATTCGATGCCTTTATTACCAGTGCAGCGAATATGGTATTAGTGACCATAAATTTTACAGACCCTCTGCACATGATTTTTGGGGTAATGTGGTCAGTACCTGTGCCACTTTACTTTCCCAAAAAAAACCATGAAAGGTTGGGTGAACTGGAAGCCGTCGGCTGGGATCGAACCCTGCCTCACATCCTTTGTAGTCCAGTTCACTAACCACTGAGCTGTTTATGTATTCTATGGTGGGAATTATTCCTAGCTTTTTTTCTCAGTTCTTCATCTCTGATCTTATCTCTCATGCTTTACCTGACATACATCTAACACTTTACATTTCCGTGTAGGGTTATTTCTCTGATTGTTCTAGAGTTAAGCATCCAGGTACTGATAGCACATTGGACTGAAGATTGTCTTGTACGTAGAATTTTGGTCTCTAGTGTTATTTCTTTGTTGGACAGCAGTGGTGACATTTGTCCAAAGATCTGACAAGCTTTGTTGTATTTTGAATGGCTCTATAACTGATCTCAATCCTGTTTATTATCCTGGCATACACTTTTCCTACATGTCACAGAATCAGATGCATTGATATCGTGAGCATTCTCATTTGAACCCTTTATTTTTTTATAGTAGTATTACCATGAATAGCTGCCAATCAAGGGGGTGCAGTTTGTGAATCCATGCAGCATGAAAGAAGTCATCATATAAATCTTACCGTACTGCTGGATAATTTCAGCTGGTAGCCCATCAGCTCCTAGTAATCCTAGTGATTTATATTTAGATGAATGTCTTTTCTACTTTTCAGTTAGTAATCAGGCATTTGTGTGCACATCCATTATTGTGTGTACTACGTCATCAAGATGGACGTTCATATATCCCTAAACCAGCAGCACACTTGTAATAAAGGGTGAGATATTTGAGTTTTGTTTGTGACTATGTAGCCCTGGTGTGACTCCTGGAGTTTTATGTTAGTCAGGAGGGATGTTGCCTAGATTCAAGAGAGCCGTGGAGATTGAGGATAGACTTGTGAACTAATTTATCATTTCACAAATTGAAGTTAGACTTGTGAACTAATTTATCATTTCACAAATTGAAGTTAGACTTGTGAACTAATTTATCATTTCACAAATTGAAGTTAGACTTGTGAACTAATTTATCATTTCATAAATTGAAGTTAAACTTGTGAACTAGTTTATCATTTCACAAATTGAGAGTAAACCTGTCAACCAGTTTATCATTTCACAAATTGAGAGTAAACCTGTCAACCAGTTTATCATTTCACAAATTGAGTGTAAACCTGTCAACCAGTTTATCATTTCACAAATTGAGGGTAAACCTGTCAACCAGTTTATCATTTCACAAATTGAGAGTAAACCTGTCAACCAGTTTATCATTTCACAAATTGAGAGTAAACCTGTCAACCAGTTTATCATTTCACAAATTGAGGGTAAACCTGTCAACCAGTTTATCATTTCACAAATTGAGAGTAAACCTGTCAACCAGTTTATCATTTCACAAATTCACATTGTGGGTCTTGCTGGGAAGGAGATCTGAGCACTTTGAGACTGTTGTTAATTTGCAATGAGGATACTCCAACGACTAAGTTAGTATTTCTGATCTACCGCTGTTACTTTGTAGCCATTTTTGCTGGCCCACTCTGATAATCTCAGTAAGTATCCAATGTATACATTTAATATTGCCAGATGAGATGACATCATTTTTTGGCCATATAATAAAAAGAGAACAACTGGAATATATCGTAACAACTGGAAAAATTGAGGGACGAAGAGATAAAGGGAAGCAAAAATAACAGACAGCTTAAGAGAATGGCTTGGCAGAAGGTCAACAACAGAAATGATAAATAACTGTCAAGATCGAAAGTTGTGGAGAGACATGATCACCTACACCAGCAGGCCCGGTACTCGATGATGATGAGGTGACTGCATAAAATATAGAATTTTCATTTGTGCCATCATGAACTTATTATCCATATCCTTAGGCGTTCACAGACAACTTGTGTTCGATTCCCGCTGGAAGCAGTGCGAGTTGTACTAATGGTTGGAAAAAAAAAATACCCCCATGGTTGATCCAGCCACAGGCAGAAATAGGTCCCAGGATAGTACTCTGGGAAGGTGAGGAATGCCGCCTTGCATCATGAGTTTCATTGCTTGAAGCGATACTATCCAGAAGTCTCCTAATACTTCTGGATAGGCGGCTGAGCAAATATGGGTGATAAGATGCCAATTCAAGTCTCATACTTTACCTTATGCTAAGTGTTGTTGAAATAACAACCAATAGTTGCTTCTTGCCAATGCCAAATTTCTGCTAACTTTCTTACCTACTCTAGGTTTCACCCTCAGTCTTGAAGTCAGATCACTAGTTGTTGTAGGCACATAATGCTAGTTGGCTAGGCTCTATTCTCATGTGATGACCAAACCACTTATTATTTTGTAATAACATGTGCTAGATGCAGAGAGCGGTTCTAAGCATTTCTGCCTGATTGGGTGAAGTTTGTTTGGATTTTCCCACAGGACAGCCATGAAAATGCTAAAGAGGCTCTGGTATCACTGTTATCAGCATACTAGAATATGGTTTACTATTAATTTTATCTCTCTCTCTCTGCGTTCAGGACTCAATCAGAGTAAGGATTCCAGACTCTCATATGAAGTCAGCTGTCAGGCTAAGTGTGTTGATCGCCCCCACAGACAGAACATCACAATTAGAGTCTGTCAGATCCACTCTGACTGAACACCCGTTAATACGTTGCACTGTGTTCTGCGCCAGTGGCCCAGTGCATCCGATTTCAGCCAGCATTTTTTCAGGTTTGCTTTCCTTAGCCTTTGATTGTCCCCAATCTTCCTGCAAGGCAGCAGTTGATCTTTTCTGTCGGGGGATTCTGCCCTTAGATGGTCGGCCTTCCCAGGTTTACGAGCACCATCTGCCCGAGTCACTAGAGGTGACTAACACAGACATGCTACTTGTAATATGAGGAAACTGCAACAAGGAACACATTTCATGCATAGCCTCCATTTGTTCCCGCCGCCTATCCCCATATACCGGTAAGTCACGTCCTCCCGAAAATGATGATCATCGTAGCACTTGATGATGTTAGGCCATCGTTGATGACTCCAATTCCGAACATATAGACACACAGTCAGTCGTCAATTTATTCTTGTTGCACATCAAACAGCAGACCGTAAGATTTGCGCACGGCCGGTTTAGGGAACCAATACGATGACGTAGGACACAATGTCGCCAAACTCATAATCTCGATACCTTTAGACTTATGTCTGATTACTCAAGTGTAAACAGTCTACGACGAACAATACACGAAGCAACTTCCCCAAAGAGACAAAACTGCGACTGACGAAGTAGTTTACATTAATGTGTAATATTAATTTTTTATGAAAGGAGCCAAAATGGACAGATCAAAAGGGAGCACACCCGGAAACATCAAAGGACTATAAAAAAAAAAAAGAGCACAACTAAAATAAGAAGACTAAATATTTCTGGGCTATGGATATGGAAGAGAGAAATAATACAAACTGATGAGAGAAAAATAAATAGTCTTCTTCCTTATATTTAAGTATCACACTAGATCACTTATGTAAATCAATTGAACTGGTGTGATACTGCCCACAAATCTATAAATATGCCAGTAGTCAAGGAAAAATGAGAGTAATAACACCATATTGTCCATCATCATTATCATCAAGTACCGGGCCTGCTGGCGCAGGTGATCATGTCTCTCCACAACTTTCTATCTCGGCAGCTTTTTATCATTTCTGTTGTTGACCTTCTGCCATGCCATTCTCTTAAGCTGTCTGTTATTTTTTCTCTTTGCTTCCCTCTATCTCTTCGTCCCTCAATTTTTCCAGTTGTTACAACATATTCCAGTTGTTCTCTTCTCACTACATGGCCAAAAAATGATGATCGTTTCTTCCTAATATTGAATATTAGCTCTCTTTTTGCTTTGACCTCTCTCATAACATCTACATCACTCTTCTTAGCTGTCCATGGTACTCTCAACATTCTCTGTAACACCACATTTCTACAGACTCCAGTGATTTTCGTGTCTGTTGTCCTATTATCCATGATTCGCATCCATATGTTAAGACTGGCTCTACGTAACATTTAAGAACTCTTTTTCTTGTTTCTATTGTCAAAAATGGATTGCATAGTATCTTCCTCATTTTTTGGAAAGCTGCTTTTGCCTGAGCCATTCTGCATCTCACCTCTTTTGTACATCTTCAGTCTGAGGTTAACAAAGTTCCCAAATATTTAAATTCATTTACTTGTTTTATTATTGTTCCACTTGTCTTTATTTTGCACTGAGGTGATGTCTTTTTCTTGTTGTTACCATTACCTCTGTCTTTTTGCTATTAAGGCTGAGTCCTTTATTTTTGCTTTCTTTCACTATAATCTCCAACATTTCTTGTAATGTATTGTCCATACATAAACCATAAGGTTTGACAAATACTCATTACCTACTTTTATGTTTCTTCTTTTATACTGTCTGATGTACAGGAAGATATAAAGTTCTACATCTGGTAGTGCCAATAATTGCTATTTGATGTTACTAGCTTCCCTATATTATTCTAGATCTGTCTCATGAGCTGTTTTATTCCATTGTTACATATGCCTTGTATAGGGCATTGGCACAGACACTGTGGAAGTCAAGCCAGAAATGCTTTCCTTTTTAAACTATTTAATATAGTTTATTTAAATTTATTTCTCTAGTTTTTCTTTCAGTGTATTGTCTATGTCCCTCATAAGGCTTCTAATGAGATGCAAGGCTGGATTGCCTTCAGACATCTGTTGATATAAATCTGTAACCAAACCACTTATTTTAACAATACTCCCATACAGAACATTATGTCCTCCATAATATGAAATCAAAAGACATAATTTTCAGGTGGACAAACCATTTTATTTCATGTTCAAGATTGGCTCTATCAATATCCCTCTCATATCTATTCTATCATTCTTAATTATATCTGTGAAGCTTAATCATCACATTTCTGAGGTGATTAATTGTTCACTTCTGATGTCATGAATAATCATGCCTGCATGAGCAGTATTCATTTATTAAGTGTCGTCTTCACATCAAAGGTTGGTTACTATGGAGCGCCATTCAGCTCTGTCTCTTGCTTTGATGGTGCAGATTGTCATAGGCTGACTTTTGACATCTTTTGATGTTACTCGCCCATGTTAGTCTTGGTCTGTCTCTTTTACTTTGTAATTTTCTCCCTTCCAAGATTACTTTTAGTAACTTTTCCGTTTTTTTTTAAGCTATAATTTTTCATTATATTTTAATATCAAAATTTTATATGAAACTAACATAAGTATAAAATAAAGAGAAAAGATGCCAGACAGTTTAAGAGAATGGCTTGGCAGGTCAACAGCAGAAATGATAAATAACTGTCGAGATTGAAAGAAGAGAGACATGATCACCTATGCCAGAAGGCTTGGTAAGTAAAGTAAAGTAAAGTACCCCCCGTCACGCCAAGTGGCGTATAGGGAAATATGGTGTTAGTGACCCTATATTTTACAGACCTTCAGCACATGATTTTTGGGGTAATGTGGTCGGTATTACGCCCGTGCTGTTTTACTTCCCAGAAAAAATCCGGTACCCATTTAAGCTGGGTGAACCCGGAGCCGTCGGTTGGGATCGAACCCTACCCTTGTCCGTAGTAGTCCAGAAGGCTTGGTACTTGATGATAATTTCTCATGGCATTAAATTACTTTTTGCCATTCTTATTCTTTTGTTTATTTCAGTTTTACATTTTCCATCCCTAGTACATCGAGGTAGATGTAGCTCTGAACTGTCTTCAGGTATATTCCTTCAACCTTTAATATCCAATTGTAGGTTTTGAGTATTATCTTATGAACAGCATATATGAGGATAAAGATATTTTGCATGAGATCCTTTATGTTGCGGCACTGTTATGTGTTAAGGGAGAAAAGCCACTTGTTCCAATATTTGGTTTTCCTTATTACTTCACTTGTTCTTTTATTTGTCCTGTCTACCACTTCCAAAGAATGTTTTTAATGTATAGGTTTAATCTTGCTAGATAGTATAAATTCACGAGGTGCGGGAACCTACAAGATTACTACCTTCAGCACACACATGGAGATTGAGGCTGTGACAGAAGCTATCACATGGCTGGTTAAAAGACTAACAGCACATGCAGTCACACTGAATGACTCACAAAGTATGCTGCGCTGGATTGACATGAACACACTCGTCGGGAACGAGTTCACCAATTTGACAAGTTTCTTGTTGACAGTCTAACTTGGATATATATTGCCTCGGACATGTGGAGTTCATGGCAATGAGATGGCTGACAGGGTCTACCATTGCGTATGAAACCTTAAAACTGGACATGTATTGCATAATAAGGGCTTTAAAAGAACAACTATCACAGCATGGTGGCAAGGAAGCTGAGGATAATCTACATGTCAAAAGAATGGTGGAACACTGTGCCACAAGGGGCAAAAGTAGGAAAAGCATCCTCAGTGGCAAAGAACGCAACACATTCAATTAATGCAGGACAGGTACAATCAATAGATAGCACTTTGACGATTGCTGGAACCATTTATCGCAAAGCATATATGGGAATAGGGAGCTGCGATAGCTCAGTGGTTAGTGAACTGGACTACAAAAGACAAGAAGTTGGGTTCGATCCTGATCGGCGACTTCCAGGTTCGCCCAGCCTTAGATGGGTACCGGAATTTTTCTGGGAAAGTAATATGGCACGGGTGTAATACCAACCACATTAGCCCAAAAATCATGTGCCGAAGGTCTATATAAATTATGATCACTAACACCATATTTCCTATATGCCACTTGGCGTGATGAGGCTCTTTACTTTATAAATGGGAGTGCCCCGACTGCAATATGAGCTGAAGACTAACAAAAAAATAACTTCACAAAGTTTCTATAGTGATTATATACTGATTGTTTATCCACAAAACATACACAAGAGTTGACCACACTTCAAGAGGAAGAATATGCACATTTAAAACAAAAAAATTAACATAAAATTATTGTTGAAAAGGCACATTATATATTCTGGGACGTGACAAGATATTCTCAAACACTAATCATCAATGTAATCTGTATCTGATCACACAGAACAATGATTATTCAGGAATTTCAAACATTTGTGTTCTAATTACGCTGTCCACGCTACTAACTTACACATGAAATACAATTTCTGATCTTTGTTTAAAAATATTTTTACTGTCAACAAAATTAAATGAATACACAAGAAATAATAATAATTCATCAAATTCAAGTGAGAAACAAGTAAATAAGGAAGCTGACATTAACCCTCTTCTTGCAGGAGCCTATAAGAGAATGCACTTTTGTTGTACTATCTTAGTAATCTCACTAAATCAGTTCAAATAGGTAGTTTATGATGTTTTATTGTCACATTTTGTGTGAGGTTGTGCCAGCTACCCCAAAAAAGTCCACTCTCATTAATGCTATATTTTTCATACAATGTTACATCAGGCCGCTGACTTCTAGCTTAAAAAGTTTGGTTTTACACCATAGACAGGCTATAAATGAATTTGCATGTTCAAACTAATTCATATTTTCTTAAAATGGAAATAAATCTTGTGTATCACTGTCTTCAACAATGTTAGCAAAAGTGAAGAACTGGTTGCTGATCTAACAAACATATAAGAGATGACAACCCCTTCTATTGACTTTACTAGCTATAATGAATGTTTTATGAAGGAACTAATTTGAAAATATCCTTATTAAGTTCATTTTAGTTGCTCTATCCCCATGGCAAGATAAGGAACACAAAAACAGAAATCATTTTCTCGTTGAGGTATTAAAAATAACCTGCAATGTTTATGCAAATTCTCAACTGATAATGAAAAGTAATGATTTCGCTTCAAGTAAATGAGCAAAGTACAAGACATTGGCAGAAACTCTGAGAAAAAAAAATAACTGTTGTTTGGAAGAAACAAATTTATATAAATAACAATTGAAGTTAATTAACCCTGACTTTCTATAAAACAAACAGGCACATTAGATACTATTGCTCTCAACTACATATTCAAATTTAGGAAAATAGAGTCTTCTAGAGTGAGACCAAGTAAAATTAAACCTGCAACCTAATTATCGATAACATACTTAAAAATAAAGTAAAAACAAAACGGCAAATTTACTTTTCATGCTTCACCGCTGTGGGTCTTGTTTTCATTCTCATATTTGTCCCCTTGTCAATCACTTATTTGTCCCTTGTCAATCACTTATTTTTGGTAGGTTGAGAGATACCTTCTGAAACAAATCTGTATTTAATAAATTCTGATTCATCTCGAGTTATTTTTTGCCTCCATTTTCACCTCTGCAGCACAGAAACAATGGAGCCTCTATAAACAGAGATCAGTATCAAAGAACTCGATAGGAATATTTCTGCTGTTACCTGTTTCATAGGAGGACAGATACATCCATATCAAAGTGGCGTGCCATTCACAACAATTTTTATTGGTATTGACACAAAGCCATAGGTCAAAACTTAACTTTCAACTCTTTTTTTTTTTTTAAACTACCAGCTCCAATGTCATTATGAGATAGGTTGTGAGTTCAAATCCCAGCTGCACAAGTTGAGATTTTTTTCAATTGTAATTTCTCTCTGTGGTAACAACCCCTGGTCTCAGCAGTCCTGTGCGGACAGCTACAAGAGAAAAAGAGATTAACATGCAAAATTCAGTTCCTAGTCTCTAGGGACTTTGCCAGAAAGCTGACGAACAAGTGATGAGCAGCATCAGTCTCTTGTATCCACAGCAAACATTAAGAGATCCAAATATCCCAGCTTGATCCTTGCCTGCCCTAGTTAATCAGATGTAAAAATGGCATAGGAGTACGGATCCCCTTCTCCCTCTAATGTTGTGACTTAGTACTGTGAGGTTAAACATTTATATGGCACTGTGGCATGATAACCTTTACCCTGTACAAAATGCATCTTAACTATCTATTTATTATTTAAATTTTAGCAAACATATATCCCAAAAACTGCAATTTCTTGTAAAAGAAAATATATGAATCGATAATTCTGATGTGTCACAGAAAACAGAATACAAGATATTAATATAATTTCAGATCGTTAAGGAGATTAATTTAATTACTCTAAAAAAAAAAAAAGGTTACTAACTACATCCAATATATCTTCACTACACTGTAAAAGGTTAAAAAGAATTGATCATGTCAGAGATCAAAGCAACATTTCCTTTATGACAAAAATAAGACCGCAAATTATTAAAGAAAAAAATGTGCAATAGACAAAACAAATACCCCCACACCTTACATAAATATACAAATACAGGCAGCCACTTTTAGATCATACAAATATCCCACTTGAAGGAAAACATGAAAAGTCAAAATGTGCATGTGGGAGTTTCATCACAAACTTGCTTACAATCAACTGCCATTTTCTCAGGTGGATCTGATTGTATAACACAACACACAAAACTTCAATAACAACACTTTAAAATTAAATGGCATATAATGTTATCAAAAAAATGTTTCAAATAACTACTAGACAAAAAAAATCTACCAATTAATATATTTTTGGAATTTTAAACTAAAAGAATTAGGAGCATTGTAATTAAGAGAGACATTTAAAGAGGTTAAAGTTTACTTTCCAAACATTGGACCCCCGCTTTACAATTTACTCTACGACAATAAAACAATAACATACTCTCATTGAACTATGGATTTCTGAATATCTACTGGCCGGTGCTGGTAATATTAATCCACAAAATGATCACAAATTGTGGGCAGCATCTCAGCCAATTGGAGCTTTGACAACATCTGGGAAGTTTGTGTAGTGAGAATGACAAACTATACTGTATAAACTTCATTTTGTTACTGACCGGAGTACCTAATTCATTTTTACACACATTTCTAAAAACTGACATGTTATTACTACACAATAGAAGGCACCTATTCTCAGAATGTGTTGAGACAACCCTATGTTTCACTTGGAAGCAATCTACACGCATAAAGGGAGTAAAATAAAAATAAATTATTGCTCACCTCAAATGAATGAGAGCCTGATGATATAATAATATTATTATCTTGGCCCTGCACTAATATTTGCTTCTATAATGTTAGGAACAAGATGTTTTGTGTTACTTGGGATAAGCTATTCTACAGATAATAAAGATGACTAATACAAGTGATATTTTAGTCACCATTTAGAAAGGAGTTTCTTGCAGTGTATTTTAATATTTGTTAACTTAGAATCTTCTACATTATCAGTATCTCTCTCAAACAGTCAGTACTTTGCTTATGTCCTTATACGTTTATATATTTAGTATAGATTATTACAATATTGTTAACTAGGGTATAAAGTAAATTATTAAATAGAAAATTACAATTAAAATTTACAATTTAAAAGATAAGTACAAATGTTTTTCCCCCCCAGGGCCTACAAGAGTTCAGAATAAAATCCTTTGGAAAATTACAAACGTCAAGAAGAGGTAACAGTGCCAAGAGAGTGTGAAATAGCAAAACTTCAGTTAATGAGTGCACCGAGAAATATGTGGAGTACAAGAGTTTGTGGACTTTACCTATACAAGTAGAACACCTCAGGTGTGTGATCACTGGTGTTATGAAAATAAAAATGTGGGTCTTGAATTAACCCATTTGCTACTAGGATTCACAGCCTGTTGTTAAGTGAAAAAAAATAAAGAAAAAGAAAGTGACACTTTCATACTGCTGCATTTATTCATCTGCACACTTCAATTTCTAGGAACAAACTAAAAAAAAGTAAATATTTCTCTTAAGAGTATATATTGCAGCATTGTTACTAAGGTATATTTGGAATGATTTTCTGATAGTAAAACGAGGGTCCAATGTATACTTGCACTTAAATGTCTACAAAATAGATAGTCTTGCAAACTATGTAAGTTAAATTAAATACATCCTAGCAGTAAAGACACATTTGTTCTTTCACACCAACTTCTTGGCCTCAAAGAAGCTCTTGAGATGCTGCATCTGCCAGAAACCTGTGACTAGAAGAATAAGAGTCTGGGCTATGGACCACCATAAAACTCGCTGGTTGGTGCTTTCACTTGTTTGCCGGAATCTTTCTTCACGGTACTGCAGAAAGTGATATTGGTTGTTTGTATATGTGATCATGAAATAATTATGGACAAATATGGGACATGATACATGATAAGAAAATAAATTATCAAGCACTATGATTATTATTAGACTTTTTTGTTTATTTCATTCAGTAATTATAAAAAGGCTTTTTCTCTGAGTAAGTCTCATCTGATTTTTCCTATAATTTAATTGACTACAAGATTCCATCAATGCTCTATCTTTTGATCTGACATTCTCATCTTGGCATAACAATATATTAAATTGCACTCTTGTGCACTGTGCTGCTTAATGCATCTATCTACAGCATGTACTTGTATGAAACTGCATTTTTAGCCTTTAAATTAATTATCTTTGTGCAAGATAAAAATAATGTAACATTATGTGACATTTATATATCAATTCTGCTTAATGTGGCTCCATCATCATGATTCTGTGTTCATCTCTTAACATGAAATCCATTATTCAATTCTAGCAAACTATGTTTATCCTTTCTCCCCTGGGCTCAATTTCTTAATAAAGATTGGCAAATGGTTGCACATTAAATTAAGTGTAAGTTCCAAGTAAATATTGTACATTCTCTGCAAGCAACAGCCCTCAGAGGAAGAATTTAGTTGAAATGCTTAGTCATGCCATATATTCATTAAGGTTGTTACACAACTTAAGTTTTCTTTACAAAACAGTACTCTCTCAAGTCAAGGCCATATGATATGAGTAGATTCTCTGCACTATTTATAATTATGGGCAAGAAACAGCATTTTAGCCTTTTAAAAAAATGCATGCACACACTTACACAAATACGTAAATACAGACCCCAACAAATTAATTAAAATTACAGTGAAAGCTTATGAAGGCAAAAAAAGCAGAGACCACTTGAACACAATCAACAAATCCCATTAAGCAATTATACATTTCCAGTACATTTTTTTTAAAAATTACCACACAGCAATACAATTTAATATTTTAAAGTTTTCCCTTTGAAGAATATTTCAGAGCAAATTTGTGAATATTATTTCCATAATGTCAATCTAGTGAAAGTAGCAATATTTCAATTTAAGAAGATAAAAAAAACTAATGGCTTGCAAGCCAAACTAACAATATACAAGTTATTTGCACCTTAACCAGTTTCAGTTTTAACATAACACTAATTTTATGTGTTTCCTGTCTAAGTATAAGTAAGCTTTGTAGGGATCATTGCTCTACAGAAGTATTCTTTCAGAACAAAACTACATAAAATTTATTTTTGGATAGTTGTGTTAAATAACATCTCCATTAAAATTGTGAATATCTAAAAATACCATAACACAAAGCAACAATCTAGTAATTTGTGTGTATTTTAAAGTTGTTAGACAGTATGGCAGCTTAGAGCAATATTTATTAATGTGATACTGAGTTTAATTTAACTCTGTAAAATTATATTTCCACCACTGATGAGAAAGCTACCAAAATGCAAATTACTCGTAGTTCCATGTTTGCTACAGACCCAAGAGGTATTTCAAAATTCTGTGACAGTGAAAACTTGTAATTACATACCCGTTGGTAGTTTTGTTCCTTTGTGATCTGCTCAACCTGGTCAAGAAGCTGACGGACTCTAAGCTGCAACTCTGTCAGTTTATCTTTAGCCTGTACTTGCTGATAATCGACTGCATGCTCTCCAACACTGATGTCTAGATGAACTCTCTAAGGAATTTAATGATAAAATAAAACCACATAGAAAAAAGGAAAATGTAATCTATCATGTGCAGTTCTACTAGATTAATTGTTGTTAGAATCCAGCTACCAGTTATTACTCTTCCATTTTGTTGTGGCTTTTGGCAAGAACTATATATGCATCCTTCAGCCCAACACATCTGAGTTTCATACAGCACTTTTGAGTGGCTCATATAGTTTTGCTCTGCAATCCCTATTCACAAGACCAGATTGGTTGTTTCCTGTTTTCTTATGGGATGCTATGTCTTTGGTTCACTGAACATATGTCAGCTGATAGCTATAAGTTGCTGATTGTTTTCAGCTTGTTCAATGCAGTTGTCTTGTCTTGCTGGCCCTGATAAATTATAATAGTAGTCTTATAGCACTATGTTTTTATATAAAACTGTCTAGTTACAGCACTTGGGGATGAAAGAGACAAAGTGTCTTTTTATGTTGTAATCAACGCCCAACTGCAAATCATGAACCAATTTCACTGCGCTGACAAATGCAAACTTGTATGGGATCAAAGTCCCATCAGTAACTACTATTCTTCTTCTTTCCTTCCTCATCTGCCATTCAGCGTCGAGGGGAGATATAATTTGCGGTCTTTTGCTCTTATGTTCGGCTCTGCTGCTGTTATGTTTCCTAGTGCTTCTAATATTCCATTGACTCATCTTTTTCGTGGTCGACCCTTGGGTCTGGTGTTCTCACAACGTCTGTTGAAGGCTCGTTGTGTTGTGTTTTGTTCTTTCTGCCTTGTCACGTGTCCAAACCATTTTATCTGTTGTTTCCTTATATATTCTATGGCGGGGGCTATTCCTAGCTTTTTTCTCAGTTCTTCATTTCTGTTCTTATCTCTCAGACTGTTTCCTGTCATTCGTCTAACACATTTCATCTCTGTAGAGGTTATTTTTCTTATTGTTCTTGCATCTAAGGTCCAGGATGGTAGCACAACGTTGGGATGAAGATTGTATTGTATAGTGCTCATTTTGCCTCCAGCGTTATTTCCTTGTTGGACAATAGTGGTGATAACTGTCCGATGATTTGACAAGCTTTGTTGCATCTTGATTCTATCTCTTGCATCTTGATTCTATCTCTGCTGTTTGAGAATTATATTATCGTTTGTCATTAGACTTCCTAGGTATTTGAATTCCTCTATTTGTTTTAGTTGTCTGCCTTCTATAGTTATGTTGATGTTCTGTTTAATTTTTGGCGACATTTAAGACTTCTGTTTTGTTGATGTTGATTTTCATGTTGTATTTTGTGCCTGAGATGTTGAGTTTGTTTAAGTGTTCTTGTAGGTCTTCTATTCTTTCGTGTATTAGTGCCTGATCATCTGCAAATAGAAGCTCGTTGATCTCCTCTGTCTCTGATGGGTTGGCTAGCTCGCATATATGGTCCATGTATGTAGTAATAAACAGTAAGGTGGATAGTACGCACCCCTGTCTTACACCTGGACATAACTTCGAAGTGGTCTGTGTAGCCTGCTGCTGTTGTGACCCTGCAGCTGCTGTTGATGTAGAGACTTTTAATAAGGTTGGTTAGATGTTGGCTTACTCCGTATGTTTTTAGTATCTCCCACATTTGTTCTCTGTTTACTCTGTCGAATGCTTTTTCCTGGTCAATGAAGGCCATGTATAAGTTTTGATTTTGTTCTGTTGTTTTTTCTGCAAGCTGTTTTAATTACTATTATGGTACTCAACTACTATGGTACTCAAATGTTCTTTTACATAATTGTAAACATGTAAATCTTCAACATTAAAATGTATGTTTTTGTTAGACTACAATAAGAAAGACATTTTAGTGAGCATCACAAGTGACAGCCAATTTAACTCTTTCCGTACGTTCCGATGCATGGTGCGCCATTTCCATTTGGGTTGCGTACGTTCTGCTGCATGGTGCGCCACGCTAAATTTTATTAGTGTGAACGCCATCAAACCATATTCGTTTTACATGTCTTGTATCATCTGGATATTGGTGAAATCTAATACCTTGTTCAATTATCTAAACATTCATATACAATATGTTATATGTTAGATAAATATATAGATTGATTCTTAAAATCATGAACAATTTTGTCTCTAAAATCTCTTCCGTTGCGTCGATAAAATGCTTCCGTACGGAAAGAGTTAATGAAAGTGTCTAGCAATTAAAAATTATTCAAGATAACAGTGCAGTAAGAGGTGTTGGAGCCTCGGTGGCTGAATGGTTAGTGTGCTCACTTCCTGACCAGAAGCATCCAGGTTTGATCCCCAGCAGTAGCAGATTATTTTCAGACTCAGAAGACTCCAGGGTTCACCCAGCCTTTAAAATGGGTACCAGAGATTTTTATGGGAAATAAAGGGAGCTTGGCGTGATATGGACCAAATCACCCAAAAATGTCATGGGCAAAGAAAAATATTGTCACTAACACCATATTCCCCTTACGTCTAGCAAGATATGGAGGGAACATTTATTTCACTTAAGAGAAGTGACATTAACTTTCAAATATGATAAATACTGCCTCCATATCAAAAGTAAATTATGTTGTAATTCCAATATCAAGAGGATGCACTCTGCAAGTCACTATTAATCTATATCTGGATTCGATTTAACCTTCTAACTTATTGCTGCACTCCTGTTTACCCCCATTCTATCCCCAAGGTCTTCAATGATTTGTTATGTCTCTTTGCAATGAGATAATATTTAGCTATGGCATTTTAATAACTTTCAGTATTGAATCCTCATGACTGCAGATCTTTACCTGTTTGCTCTTGTTTCAATTAGATGTGTTCCACTCTTCTGATATTTATACTTCATAAACCTTAATGCTGTTTTCTAACATTATGTTACTATGATTATTAACACTGCACTCCAGAAATGTCCATAGGTGCTTCAATCTCAGTGTAATACTGAGAGCCTCAAAAGAGAACCCTGAACCTCAGGCACGAACTCCGTTGCATGGCCTGGGATCCATTCTTCTTCTTCTTTCCTTCCTAATTTGTCTTTCAGGGTCAAGGGGAGATATAATTTGCGGTCTTTTGCTCTTCTGTTCACCTCTGCTGTAGCTAAGCTTCCTAGTGTTTCTAAAATTCCGTCAATCCATCTTTTTCGTGGTAGGCCTTTGGGTCGGGTGTTCTTGCAACATATATTTAAGGCTTGTTGTGTTTTGATATATATATACCATGACGGGGATTATTCCTAGCTTATTTTTTTCTCAATTCTTCATTTGTTATCTTATCTCAAGGCTGTTTCCATGTTATTCATCTAACACATGGCCTGGGATCCATATATTGTACAAATGTGTACTGGTCAGGTTTCAAAGCACAAAACCAGACTTAAGAGTAATATCATCAACTGAATTTTGTAGAATATTATAACAATTAATTAATCTCACCCTAATCTAATCAACCATATGCCATTCATATTATTTAATATATTAATAATTAAAATTATAGTTGATGTAGGGAACCATAAAAATAATATTTAAGACACTGTGTCCTATCTTAACTCCTCCATACGTTATCTTTATTTTCTCAACTGCTCTTCTTCGCCCTTGCCATCCCTGTCTTCTCTCTCTTTTGCCCTATGCAACATCTTTCATTCATCCTTATGAGACCCCCTTTTCTAATTTTTCACAGTTTGGCTTCTTTAAGTCCAATTAAATTCAACTTGCCCTGTTATCTATTAATCATGTAACCAACAGTTATGCGTATCCTGGCCATTATTTCTTTTTACCATTTTTCAGGTCAGTGTTAAGTTTTTGTGTTCATATTGCTTTGTTTATTTTACAACAGTATTTGCCCATCGTCTTAATCTTTGTATATTTTTTTATTTTGTACCTGATGAAGGCTTTTACCAAAATGTTGCTGTTGGTTTCATCTCTCTAATAATTTAGCTGCTAGATACAATTTCATGTTTTTTTTTACATATTTAAGAACTGAATAGCACTTTACGTGACAATTAGTCAAATAAACAAAAATACATGCCAATCAATCAGTCAAATACTGACAAACACAAAATAAAACATACAAAGTTAATATTACTAACCAGTTGCCCAGCACTGAACCAGGCAGAAGAGTTTGAGTTGAGGCATATAACATGATCACCACCTGAGTGTGAAGTAAATGTAAACCGACCTTCAGCAGCATATATCTGTTACACAAAAAACAGCAAATTGAGTTTCAATTTGTGTACACATATACAGTCATTGCAAAAAATAATACAAACTTTAAAGCTGCATAAAGGCCATTACAATGACACTACAACATGTAAAGCAATCATTTCTGGTGGGGTGGTTCGTTACTCTTCAACTCAGGATCGACACTTATATAAGACTCAAAAACATATCAAATTAACAGTGTCTGCATGCTGTGTTGTAATAGTTCCTTTAATCTGATATATAATTTCACAAGTTTTAAACAAAAAGCAAACTGTGCTGTAGCTAAACTTGGTGGCATTAAGCAGTTCACAATTTCAAATCAGATAACTCTGACCAAACTATCAAATAATTCCAGAGTTAATAAACTTGTGATTAAACAATATGAGGTGACAATTTATAGTTTGGTTGAAAGGAGATTAGCAGGACATAATCACGAACAAAGAAAATGTAGTTTTAGAAGTTAATCTTATAGCCATAAAGCTTTTTAATGTTGTCTTAAAATCAGCATATTTCACATTTTGTACAGAGAGTTGAAGGTTATTGCATCTATTTGTATCCCAACATTGCTATTTCAATTAAGAGGCAGATACCTCATAATTTATGATAGCATCTTTAAGCCCTTTTGCACAAAAACTAAAATATTGGGCCCTTGCTTGCGTTATGGATTTTGTGCTCTGTACTGATATCTTCGTGAGTGCTAATGGAGCCTATCTGACTGCTAATGAACACTCTGATGGTCCCTATCTAAGTGCTAGTGGAGCCTATGTGAGTATAATGATAAAGGTCCTATCTACAAAAACAAGACAATAATCAGTGAGTGTCTAGTAGACACTATCACAGCTCTACCACAAGTCTATGCAGTAAATCAAAGACAACAAACACAGCTCCAGATCACTGTAACAAAAACATTACATAGGCATTAAATGCAAAAATCATAAAGAGAAAGTGAGGAACTGACTTTTATGTGATGATAATGAAGACATGGTAAATAAAAAACCAAAGAATTTTGTAGCCTGAATCCAAGATAAGTTACGATAATGCTATTATTTGGTAGGATAATTAGGAATATGTTAAGAAAACAAGAAATACACAAACTGAAATCTAAAATATTGCTACATCATAGTGTCATAGTGGGTGATTCTATGTAACAATCTACCACGATTAATTGGAGATTATGACACCTTCGTAAAAATTACTAACTCAAAATACAATTTCTTGGAATCAAACACACGCCCCCCCCCCCCCCATACCTTCTTAATTATTGCTTCCAGTGAACCCTGGGTGGATTTGTTCCCTTTGAAGTTGGACTTATTTTTCCAAACACCACAAGCACTTTGTCAACAGTATGCAGAAACGGGAGAAATCTCTTTGGATGTTGTGTCAATGAGACATCAAACATGCCTTTGCAGCATGGGATAGGCAGTGAAAGACATTAAGAGGAAGCTGAACACACAATTGGAATGAGGGACTTTTGACATGTAAATAAATAGACAACATAACATCTCTGGTAGTCATGGCGCCATGCAGTAGAATTTCAGACCATAAATTTAACCAAGTCAGGAAATGATTATTGCATCTGATTCCCGTGTTTCTTCTTGGGTAAACACAAAGCTCTGTAGCAAAAGTTTAACAAAAATATTATTTTCCAAACTCAAAAGTAACAATTAGTATTCTGCATTTTCACGGATGTGTCATAAAAATGTGGTTAAACATCAGTACTGAAATTTCTCACATGATCTATCAGATATGCACCATGCAACATTATAATCCAGAAGAAGTTGTTTTTTTTTTTTATTAAGTCTAAACATGTTATCATTAAAGCATCTAATTGAATCTACATAAACCATCAACTCCACTATATGGGGTGGATCCTGTTTTACCCAATAATTGTGCTGAAGACTGGGCTTCAGCCCCAGTGGAAAGAAGCAAGATGGGACAGCAGATGTGAGAGTGAAGTCAAACCCATCATTGAGATTGAGAGGCATGAACAAATTACAGAACTGGTGCTGAATTCAGAAGTATCAGGCCATAAGGGGCACTAGAAACCATGTTATTACACAACCCGCTAACAGGTCTACACAACCAAGTTAGAGGAGAAAAAACAGTATGACAACTATTACTACCTACTCAAATTCTCAATACTTGAACTCTTCCTGCTCTGCCAACTGGTCAGGAAAAAAAAATAGTATGACAACTATCACTACCTACAGCAAGCAAAACAGGTGTTGTTCCACCTTATAATAGGACACAGTAGACTGAATAGTCACATGTACAGATATAGCCTGGTCTCATCAATCATGTGTGTTTGTGTACAGGATGCCTAAACTAGCAATGTTATATTATAGGATTGCAGTATGTCTAGCCAAAATAAGAACTAAAACATAGACCTACAGAAACTCAGAATACAAAACATATACACAGAGAACTGACACTATGAAACAGCAAATGAGAAGTTCTTAGAGAAATACATTGTGCATTATTTAGCTTTAATTAATTCAATGACACTAAACACTGATTACACACTCAAGTCTAGTTACAAGATATCTACCTAATTATTTGAACTCATTAACCTATTCCATTACAGCCTACACAAAAGTCTGTATACAATACTAATAACCACTTAAAAATTACCAATTTACTTGAACTCCATTTTCAAATGAGCTCGATGTTAACAACATTCATTTATTTATAATTCAAACTATCCTTTTATTTGGTTCTAACTTATGTCATTATTATTTCTTTAAGATGGACTCACCCTTGACAAGATAACTTTATCATCAGGATCTGTGACTTCAACATGCACACCTATTCCAGGTGATGATGGCATATATTCTTTGGTATTGTGATCATAGGCTTGTACTTTATAGTTACCTGAAACAAAGCATTTAAATGCTTTATGTGAAAAATATCCAAAGCACAAAGCTTTATGTGTCAGCAATAAACACTGGTAACTACAGCCTAAAAGAATTCTTTACTACAAAGTGAACCCGTACAACTAATATTTATATGTAGAGTGGATATAGAAATTACAAAGCATTCAAAAATAACTCAAATCAAGAGAAGAAGATGGTCATGTGTTGGCCAAATGAGAAACGACAACAAAAGAATCTCAAAGCAGGCCCTCAAATGAAAACTAGAGGGCAAAAGAAAAAAGGCAGACCTAGAGAAACACTAAAAAGAATACTGAGTCGAGAGGTCACAATAGAAGTCATCAGCTCCCTCGCCGAGAGTGAGCAACTCAACCAGAACAGAACAGAACAGTGTGGCAAAACAGAACAGAACAGTGTGGCGAAACACAATGTAGGTCATGTTCAAGGTCTGACACTTGAAAGATTGCTGGACCTAGGAGTCTAGAATTTATGCCTATGTGCTGTTTTTGACTCAAAAGGACAATAGATCAAAGGATAGATAGATGGATGGATGGATATATTAGTATTGCTGAAATTTAGGACAAATTGGCAGCTCTGCTGCAGCTGAACCAATACAGGTTACTAGAATTGAAATAATTACTGTCCATGTGACATCTCTCTCAAAAGAAGGTTCAGAGTATTCATTCTGACAGATACTGGAACTTATTGGTTATTTACACTTCTAATCCATCCTTTTAGTCAACTTGTCCTACCAGTCTGACTCCAGATTCCTGTAGTATCACGCTTACACCCTCATCATTCATGTTTCAAGTTCAAAGTGGAGCATATATGAACAAGATGACATAGAGAGGTAACTCTATGAGTGCCGTTTAGATGATCTGTAATTAGCAGGAATTTGTCAGCAAGCATGGTGTGAGTACAGGAAAAAAAGGTCTTTAATTAGTAATCTACTGAAATCATTATCATGCATTCTTTTTTTACTTGCAAAAATTGTATCTATCAAATGCCATTCATCTAATATTTATTAGATTACAGAAAACGACTCTTCAATTTCTTCTGAGCTTAAATAAAATTCTGAATTTCATCCAATGCAGTATTTTAACAGTTGTTTAAATTTGTATCCTTGTGTTTATACCGAATTGATTTGTCAATTTAGTCACTTTTAAAATCTGTAACCAGGGGTGTTTTTCCAAGTTAATTTTTGCCCATAAGAAAGTGACTTCCTTATGAATGTAATCAATGATTTTTGGCTAAACAAGCCTCGTAATTATTTCAATCGTGGCTTGCTGCTGTAAATAGAGAAATGAATATCTACTAGCATAGATGAAAGTTCGGATTCAGATTTATCATTGTGTGGTAATAACATTGATCATCACAACATTCAATGGCACTGGGTTAAGGCAAAGAAAATGTATAAAAATGCAAAGCTACAGTAAAGCTGATTGTAAAGGAGAAATAAAACAAAACTTTTTTTAATAGTATGGTTAAAGCTTTACATAATTAATGGATGACAGTATGGTTAAAGCTTTACATAATTAATGGATGACACAAATTTGAACAACGTTTCAGCTCAATAGGCCTTCAGCAAGAAATTCAAATAATACACACACAGTTGTGTAAGTAAATATAATTAGCCCTACATGGCTACTTAATAATGAAGTATCTAAAACAAAATAATCTCAAACTAGAATGAGAAATAACAATTCAAATGCCTTCCCTGAGAAATGTGCTGAGACCAGGAGGGAAATGAATGCTGGCTAGTCTGTGCAGGAAATCTGTGGTTGGCCAGCTAATGGGAGGGCCAAAACACAGGTCCTAGGGTTCTAAAAATATGTGTGTGTGGGATATTGTATAGGTTACCCCCAAACTCTAATGCCACTGGCAATGTCTATACATATCTATGTATATACAACTGCATGAACACAGACCTGTATACATATATATATATATATATATATATATATATATATATATATATATATATATATATATATATATATATATATATATATATATATATATATACATAAACACATACATATATACACATACCCATATATATCCCCATATATATACACATATTCGCCGTGCACAAAAGCAAGCAGCCCAGGCACAAGCAATATGGGCGAGGACCACCGGAGTGTCGCAGTGTGGTCTATTAGAAGAGAGCTGTGAATAGCATAGCATATACTAATATGCTAAAGCATGAACAAAAGAGTATAATATGCAATAGAGAAGGAGCACCTACAAGGAAACTGTGTATGAATGGGATACATTCATGCTTCATTGGGTCAGCAAACCCAATTGGACTATAAGGTAATTCTTCAATGTGAACTGAATGCGGTCACTGGAATGACAAAGGACAATACCAGTGATACAGATGTTGTTTTGCCCTTGTGCTCTGAAGATTTGAAATGGGACGCCACTGGAGTGCCAGTATTCTACTGAACATCCCAAGGGTGTTCACAAAATCTTTCCACTAAACGTCTCCCAGACTCGCCAATATAAGACATCGTTGGCATATGATGGCATAAATGATATTACGAGACACATGTGAAACTCTTCTTGATCTTGAACCGTCCGTTAGGGGATAAAACAAAGAGTTGGTACGAAGCACATAAGCACAGGTAATACAGTTACATCTGCAAGGGACCATACCCAAGACTTTACGGTCAGAGCAAGGGAGGCGGCTTCAGAACCAGAAATATCACTCAAATTTTTGTCGCATTAGAAGGGTGACCACAGGGGAAATCACAGAAAAGTAGACAGGTGGTGGGATCAGAGTGTAGAATAGAATGGCAACAGTTGAGTATTCTCACAGCAGCTAAGTTGTGAGGATGATAGGTGAGTATTGTTCTCTCAGATGGAGGGTGGTTGGAAGGAGTGAGTGCCTCAGAACACCTTCAAGATGTTCAACAGAATATTGGAACTCCAGTGGTGTCCCATTTCAATTCCTCAGACCACAAGGGCAAAAACATCATCAGTTTCACTGGTATATTGTCCTTTGCCACTCTGGTGACGGCACCAGGTTCACCTTGGAGAATCGCCTTATAGTCCAGTTGGGTTCGCTGACCCCACGAGGCATGAATGTATCACATTCATACACATAGTTTCCTTGTAGGTGCTCCTTCCCTATTGCATATTCTACTCTTTTGCTCATGTATTAGCACATTATTATATGCACATGCTATGCTATTCACAGCTCTCCTCTGCTAGACCACACTGCGACACTTCGGCTGTTCCCTATATCTCGTGTCTGGGCTGCTTGCTTTTGTGCAAGGTAATACCCTTTCCGCCTGCACTATATGGTACCTTACCTTTTACATGTTCTTTGTGAACCCCACTCTAAGACATCTCACTCTTTTATTCTTCTGGGTACTCTGTATTCTGTTTTATTCTTTATGCTGTTTATGCATACGGACCTAGGTGTGGACACTTCTGGGTATGTATGCTGTGTGCACACTTTTTGCATGCAAGGTACACATACGTACAGGTATAACCATAGGAATATATACACACACACATATGAGTGTGTGAATGATATGTGTGTTTGTTGAGGTAACCTATACATTGAACAATAACCCCCACATATTTTTAGAACCATTCCATCTGAGTTTCAGCCCCCCTAATAGCTGGTCAACTACACCGGTCACCTGAGCGGACTAGTTCATTTTCCTTCTGGCCAGAGTTATATGCAGGGAAGACATTTGTATTATCATTTTTATTTCTCATTCTAGTTTGAAATTATTTTGCCTTAGATACTCCATTATTATTTAGCTACGTAGGGCTAATTAACTTACATATCTGTGTGTGTGTGTTGTTTGTTCCTTCTGAAGGCCTGTTGAGTTTATTGAGCCGAAGCGTCATTCAATTGTAGAAAAAGTTTGTAGTAAGTTAGATCTATCTATCTATTGACCTTTCGAGCCGTAGCCGGTCCTCTATTGACCTTTCGAGCCGTAGCCGGTCCATAGGGCGTAGACCAAGATACTCCTACTCCTTCTCTTATCTGAATTTTTGTTCAAGCAGTTTTCATTTCTTTTAAAGATATTTATCAAATCTCGTCATTTGTCTCTGTTCTGTGCAAGCATCTCTATCTATCTCATTGAGGGAGCCGAATCCTGCTGCTCTTGCCTCTGTCATCAATGTTCTTCTCAGTGTCTTCCTCTTTTTCTCTTACCTGTTGTTTCCCATATGAGGGCTTGCTTTGCTATTCGGTTATTATCTCTTCTCATCACATATCGAACATATGACCATCGTCTTTTCTTTATTACTGAAGACTGAAGATATTAGTGGTTGATTGGCGATTTCTCTAATTTCCTTGATAAATTCAGCTAAACTTAAAACTACTAAACTAATTTACAACTGTAGTCTGCTAAGCAGTACACTAGAGACGTTAGGAAACTCTGGAAACTTAAAAACAGTAAAAACTTCAAAGAAAAAATACCATTAACCATTTATTAAATATAATATATATAATTATAATATCAATAAAATATACAATTATTATAATTATATTATTAATTATTCTATTAATACAACAAAAATAAATTTCTTTTTTTACAAATACTTATACATATTTTACGCATTCTATAAAGTTTCATTTAACAAAAAAAATGACACATGCAATATAGCAGTGAATGTAATATATAACAATCATGTGCATCAGATGCTGACAAACACCTATACATCCAGTGGAACACCAATTCTAGACAAATCTGGATTAATGCTAACAACAAGCGCAGACATAAAAGCCCGTTGGGCAGAACACTTCAAAGAAATTCTTAACCGTCCACTACCTCACAGTTTAATAGATTTTGAAGCTGAAACACCAGCAGCAGAATTAGATGTAAATTTAGATGACTTCACCTTGAGTGAAATAGAAACCACCTTAAAGCTAATGACCAATAACAAGGCTGCTGGAGAGGATAAGTTAACAGCTGAGATCCTCAAGGCAATTGATAGCCATAATTTAATACATCTCCAAAAAATGTTCAACATCATTTGGAAAACAGAGAAGACGCCTCATAAATGGAAAAAAGGAATCATTGTTAAGATCCAAAAAAGGGCAATCTTAGAGATTGTAACAACTGGAGAGGCGTGACACTTTTGTCAGTTGCCTCAAAGTTATTCTGTAAAATCATCCTAAATAGAATAAAGGATTCAATAGATACAGTAATGCGTGAAGAACAGGCTGGGTTTAAAAAAGGGAGAAGCTGTCTTGACCACATTTTCACTCTACGACTTATATTGGAGGAACATATTGAAAAGCAAAAACCTTTTGTACTTAACTTCATCGACTTCAAAAAAGCATTTGATAGTATTCATAGAGATTCTTTGTGGAAAATTCTGAAGCAATATGGTTTACCATCAAAAATCATAAATATTATCAAAGACATGTATGATGGTTACACATGTGCAGTTCGAACAGAGGAAGGACTGAGTGAATGTTTCCCAATAGAAACTGGGGTTAAACAAGGATGTATTTTATCGCCCTTGTTATTTGGAATTGTTATGGACTTCATAATGAAGAAATGCTGCACTGGTAATAAAGGCATCGAATGGATACAAGGAGACCATTTGGAGGACCTCGACTTTGCTGATGACATAGTTCTCATCAGCAGTCAGATAAAAACGATGCAGGAAAACACAAATGAACTATCATCAATAGCCAGCAAAATTGGGCTTGAGGTCAATCATGAAAAGACTAAAGTCATGAAAAGTTTAATTCCAACAAGTGACAAAATATACATGGAAAACAAACCAGTAGAAGAGATCGATCACTTTATCTATCTTGGAAGTCACATTGATCGAGAAGGGGATACGAGCAAAGAAATTAGAATCAGACTGGCTAAAGCAGCAATGTCTTTCAGAAGCCTTGAAAAAGTTGTGGAAATCAAAACTCATTAGCACAAACACAAAACTTAGGCTATTCAAATCAAATGTACTATCAACCCTTACGTATGCGTGTGAAAGCTGGAAAACAACAAGAGATATAGAAACAAAGTTGAACGCATTCGAAAATAAATGTCTAAGGAAAATACTTGGTATAGAATGGAACGAATTCAAAACAAACGAGAAATTAGAGAAATCGCCAATCAACCACTAATATCTTCAGTAATAAAGAAAAGACGATGGTCATAGGTTGGACATGTGATGAGAAGAGATAATAATCGAATAGCAAAGCAAGCCCTCATATGGGAAACAACAGGTAAAAGAAAAAGAGGAAGACCCAGGGAGACACTGAGAAGAACATTGATGAGAGAGGCAAGAGCAGCAGGAATCGGCTCCCTCAATGAGATAGAACTGCTTGCACAGAACAGAGACAGATGGCGAGATTTAATAAAATATCTTTAAAAGAAAACTGCTAGAACAAAAATTCATATAAGAGAAGGTGTATCTTGGTCTACGCCCTATGGGCCGGTTACGGCTCGAAAGGTCAATAGATAGATAGATAGATGTGCATCATTCTCGTTCTTCTTCATGAGTTGTCAATTGTCAACGTCACAGAATGCAACAGAGATGGAAAGAATATTTTGAAGACCTGTTAAACATACCAACTACCAACAAGACAACAAAACCACACTAGAACTCACAAATACTGAACCCAACATAATGAAAGAGGAAATAGAAGAAGTAATCAAATATGCACCAAGAAACAAAGCACCAGGGATAGATAACATTCCAATAGAAATAATAGCAGCAGCGGGAGAAACAGGAATGCAATGGCTGCACAGAATATTTAATGCAGCATGGCACCAACAACAAGCCCAGAAGACTGGCAACAGGCAATCATCATACCAATATGGAAAAAGAAAGGTAGCAAAAGAGACTGCAATCAATATAGAGGTATATCTCTGCTCAGCCATGTAGGAAAGCTATACGCCAAAATCTTGGAAAAAAGACTGAGACCAATAATAGAACTACAGTTAAGCGATTCTCAAATGGGGTTCCGAAAAAAACAGAGGATGTACCAACGCACTATTCACACTAAAACAGCTTGCAGAAAAAACGACAGAACACAACCAAAACTTATACATAGCCTTCATTGACCAGGAAAAAGCATTTGACAGAGTAAACAGAGAACAACTGTGGGAGATACTAACAACATACGGAGTAAGCCAACATCTAACCAACATTATTAAAAGTCTCTACGCCAACAGCAGCTGCAGGGTCAGAACAGCAACAGGCTACACAGACCACTTCGAAGTTAGATCAGGTGTAAGACAGGGGTGCGTACTATCCCCCTACTGTTTATTACATACATGGACCATATATGCAAGCTAGCCAACCCATCAGAGACAGAGGAGATCAACGAGCTTCTATTTGCAGACGACCAGGCACTAATACATGAAACAATAGAAGACCTACAAGAACACTTAAACAAACTCAACATCTTAGGAACAAAATACAACATGAAAATCAACATCAACAAAACAGAAGTCATGAATGTCGCCAAAAATAAACAGAACATCAACATAACTATAGAAGGCAGACAACTAAAACAAGTAGAGGAATTCAAATACCTAGGAAGTCTAATGACAAACGACAATTCCCAAACAGCAGAGATAGAATCAAGATGCAACAAAGCTTGTCAAATCATCGGACAGTTATCACCACTATTGTCCAACAAGGAAATAACTCTGGAGGCAAAACGAGCACTATACAATACAGGTAATTTCCTAGTTTGATCAGATATATTATTTCAGTTTGGAAGAGTGATGTCCCCTAAAATATGTCTGCCAAAATACAGTGGTTCTACGCATTCTTGGCGTTGGGGTCATTACGCTGGCATGTGTCACTCACACTGGCGTTTGGTCAGCGTGGCGTTCGGGTCAGCGTCTGCGTCCAAATCGAGATGTTAATTAATAATTGGCTGAACCCCTATCCTTTCTTATGCTTCTTCTTACTAATTATCCGCCTATATATATAGGCTAGTTTGTCTAATATTTAAAAACCAGCTAAGCAGTTCTGAGTTCACTTACTTGAATTTGGTACTATTAATTAAATTTATATTAAAATTACGGCGATTGGTAATCAACCGCACAATTCCCTTCGATCAGAAGATCATAATTAGGCCGAGTGGCGTCGTTTTTGTCACGCGTTATAATATATTTATAAATATTTAACACTAAAGCTAAACCTAACCCTGGACCCAACGCCCAATCAACAGATACTCCGAAATGATTACATGCCAGCGTAATGACCCCAACGCCAAGAATGTGTAGAACCATTGTATTTTGGCAGACATATTTTTAGGGGACATCACTCTTCCAAACTGAAATAATATATCTGATCAAACTAGGAATTACCGGCGTTGGGTCATTACGCCGATTGGTAATCACCGCACAATTCCCTTCGATCAGAAGATCATAATTAGGCCGAGTGGCGTCGTTTTGTCACGCGTTATAATATATTTATAAATATTTAACACTAAAGCTAAACCTAACCCCTGGACCCAACGCCCAATCAACAGATACTCCGAAATGATTACATGCCAGCGTAATGACCCCAACGCCAAGAACGCGTAGAACCACTGTATTTTGGCAGACATATTTTAGGGGACATCACTCTTCCAACTGAAATAATATATCTGATCAAACTAGGAAATTACCCAATCTTCATTCCAACGTTGTGCTACCAATGCCAGACCTGGACTCTAGATGCAAGAACAATAAGAAAAATAACCTCTACAGAGATGAAATGTGTTAGACGAATGACAGGAAACAGTCTGAGAGATAAGATCAGAAATGTAGAACTGAGAAAAAAGCTAGGAATAGCCCCAGCCATAGAATATATAAGGAAACAACAGATAAAATGGTTCGGCCACGTGACAAGGCAGAAAGAACAAAACACAACACAACGAGCCTTCAACAAACGTTGTGAGAACAACAGACCCAAGGGTCGACCACGAAAAAGATGGATCGATGGAATATTAGAAGCACTAGGAAACATAACAGTAGCAGAGGCGAACATAAGAGCAAAAGACCGCAAATTATATCTCCCCTCGACGCTGAAAGGCAGATGAGGAAGGAGAAGAAGAAGAAGACAGAATCAGAAGTCAAGTAGAAGTCTCTTCTCTGGAATTGAAAAGAAACTGTACAATCCTACTACCACCTCTACACACTAACACACGATCACGACGAAGCTTGGTTACTGAAATACACATAATCCAAAACCTACCGACTACCATTGTTTCGTCAGGCAATTCTTCTATGAAGCATTTTTTTTCTGTTTCTCCAATATGAAAGTATAAAGCATACGACAAATGTAAAATATATAGAACAACGACCGCTGTTTTCCACGCCATGTTCACACTTCTGATATTATTACTTTAGCGCATGCGCAAAACCTTTGGCCACGTATCGAAGTTATGGGACGTTACTCTAGTCCTGTACACATTTGTAGAAGTTACTCTCCTTGCTAGCCTATTTAGACCAGTGGTTCAAAACCGGGGCCATGTGGCTCCCGGGAGCTGCAGGATATTTTAGGGAGAGGGGGACATTGGAAAAAATGCATAATTTTGGAGTCACGACAGGAAATAGAAAAAAAGGGGGGTGGGGGCGAGCACGACACGAGGCTACAGAACCATGCTTTGGAATACAGATGGCTGTTATAATACAAGAAAAATAACACCAGGGCTAAAACTAAGAATAGCAAAATGTTACATTCTCTCAACATTCCTCTTACGTGCAGAAAAATTGAAAGTAGTCAAGAAAACAGAATAGAAAATAGAAGCCTCTGAAACTACTAAATACAATTCAAACAAGACAAATAAGATTTTTCTATCTACCTATCTATTGTCCCTTCGAGCCGAAGACGGCACATAGGGCAGAACCACAATCTCAAAAACAGAAACCTTGCGTGCCAAAATGACACATATTGCAGAGATCATCATCATCATGTGCCATACCGGTTGGCGTAGGCGATCATGTCCTTCCACAATCCCCTATCTACAGTGCATCGTATCAGTTCATTGCAGAGATCACTGCTCTAAAATCTATGGCGCTGTTTCCATTACAATACTTTTTGCAATGACAGCTTGTCAAGCCATCGATCAATCTTCTTAGTAGCTTCTTACGACATGTCTGTAAGGTCACTATTCTTTACCTCCCTCATAATGAGGAAAATTGAAGGAATAGACCTGGAGACAGTTCAGAACTACAACTACCTTGGACATACTATAACCAGTGATACAACTGAAACAAACAAAAGAATATGAATGGCAAAAAGTAATTTTAATGTCATGAAGAACATACTAACATCAAAACAAATAACACCAGGGCTAAAACTAAGAATAGCAAAATGTTACATCTTCTCAATATTCCTATATGGTGCTGAAACATGGACATTAGACAAGAAAGAGAACAGAGAATTAAAGCCTTTGAAATGTGGATATATAGAAGAATAGGTAGAATTGGATGGAAGGAAAAGGAAACAAACGATGAAGTCTTAAAACAACTAAAAATGAAAAGAGAACTACTAAACACAATTCAAACAAGACAAATGCGATTTTTGGGGCATGTTAAAAGACACAACAGCCTACTAAAAGTAATCCTGGAGGGGAAAATACAAGGTAACAGAGGCAGAGACAGACCAAGACTAACATGGACGAGTAACATCAAAAGATGGACAAATCAGCCTATGACAATCTGCACCATCAAAGCAAGAGACAGAGCAGAATGGCGCTCCATGGTAGACAACCTTCGTTGTGGAGACGGCATTCGATGATGATGAATGAGGCCCCGGTAACACACGGGATGAGATTTTTGGGGCGTGTTAAAAGACGTTGCAGCCTCCTAAAAGTAATCTTGGAAGGGAAAATACAAGGTAAAAGAGGCAGGGGCAGAGAAGACTAACATGGACGGGTAACACCAAAAGATGGACAAGTCAGCTTATCATAACCTGCACTATCAAAGCAAGAACAGTGGAATAACGCTTCATGGTAGCTGACCTTCGATGCGGTGACGACACTCAATGATGATACAGAATTCAACTGCAGACATAACTTTTTTTTTCACTCAATGAATTGTTTCATTAGCGGTGCCTAAGACAACCTAACATTCGAAGTGTTTGGCAAACATCAAAAGTGACCATTCTCGATGGTCGGATCGCCTTTAATGTCAACGGCCCTTTCCTACTTCTCTGTTCCTCCCCCCACCACCCAAACTCTACCACTTAGATGTCCTCTTCTAATGAGCAATTTGCAAACTGTTGTTGGCAAACTTCGCAATTGCATTAGACTTACAAGTTTGTCCAAGTATTAGAAAACGAAAATTGTGCCAGTAATTTCGCGGCTGCTGTGTTTAATTTTTTTAGCATCGCAAAACTCTTTCGTGACCAACATAACCTTTGAGAAACTTGATTTGTATGTATACAAATACATAGTAATATATTTTATAAAAAGAAAATGTATTGTCAACATAATTAACTATAAAGTTTTACAATGGAATAATTTTCATTCTGTCTTTATTTTGGGAAGTTCTAATACTGTTTTATTTATGAAAAGGGGTTTTATTAAATTTACAGCTGCAAACATATGGTTTCCTGTGTGTTACCGGGGCCTCATTATGAGGGAAGTAAAGAATAGTGACACTGACCTTCCAGGCATGTCGTAAGAGGCGACTAAGGAGATTGATCGATGGCTTGACAAGCTGTCATTGTAAAAAGTATTGTTATGGAAACAGCGCCATATATTTTAGGGCAGTGATCTCTGCAAGATGTGCCACTTTGGCACGCAAGGTTTCTGTTTTTGAGATTGTGGTTCTGCCCTAAGTGCCGTCTTCGGCTCGAAAGGACAATAGATAGATAGAAACATATGGCATGTACAATTTGTCTCCATCTATTTCGAAATTGTTTTCCCATTCCCATTACACAATTTACTGAGCTGCTACCTCGACAAAGATGAAATGTCGACAAAACTGAATCGAGTATCTTGGCTACGGATTTATCCCATCACTGCAAAATCACAGAAAATCCATTTCATTTGAAATATTGCACTTTCCAATGAAAGTATACGAGCGAAATAGACCTACGGTGACCAAAAAAAAAACATTAAATGATAATTCAGAAATCTACAAATTTAAATAATGAAGGTTTAATTGCCCCTTACAAAATATCAACAATGATCACTTAAGAAGGAAGATCGTACATGAGTGTGGGGATCCTTTATTTTGTAAGCTGAATCTATTTTTATCGCAACCGTCATATTTCAAGCATCTATCTATCTATTGTTCTTTCGAGCCGTAACCGGCCCGTAGGGCATAGACCCAGATACTCTTTCTCTTATCTAAATTTTTGTTATAGCAGTTTTCAATCCTTGTAAAGATCTTTTATCAAATCTCGCCATTTGTCTCTGCTCTGTGCAAGCAACTCTATCTCATCGAGGGAGCCGATTCCTGCTGCTCTTGCCTCTCTGATCAATGTTCTTCTTAGTGTCTCTCTGGGTCAGCATCTTACCTGTTGTTTCCCACATGAGAGCTTGCTTTGCTATTCGGTTATTATCTCTCCTCATCACATGACCAACATATGACCATCGCCTTTTTTGATTTACTGATTGGATTACTGAAGATATTAGTAGTTGATTGGAGATTTCTCTATTTTAAGCATACGTATAACTATTTTGCGCATATGGTATACATACATATTAACACGATTATCATGAAAGGATAAGGAAAGGGGGGTGGGGGCAAGAGAAGAAAATAAGATCAGAAGGGGGCCACGCGTTTAAAAAAGGTTGAGAAACACTTATTGCCTATTGTCTGCCTGCCTGTCTTTCAATCAATCGTTATATCCATTATTAATTGTCAGTTCTTTTTAAAAAATATTTTATCTGAAAAATACGAGTTAAATGGTCTGCAATCGTCAACTGATCAAGAACTCTCAGCGAAGTTCCGTGTTTCCAGCAGAACCTGGGAATATATTTAAAAAAAAATAACATAGCCAGTGCTAAATGTATATCAACAATCTGACTCAAGCGTTAACGAATTGCGTCGTGACGTGGTATTAATAAAAAAAAACCACTAAACCTATTTTATTCATCTATCTTTTGACTTCGTGAGCAGTTTGGGTACCCTCAGCGAAAAAAACTATTTTCCCCTAGCATTATTCTCGTTCTCATGATGTTATCTACAGTGAGATGAAACTTACCTATTCCTTGAAAAGATCCTCCCACTTCTTCCTCTGACATTCCCTGCTAGATTCTACCTATCTACTCCCAGATTGTTTACTGTTCTGATTGCCTGTCACCAACTTGCAGAGATAGAAGATTGTAGGTCATCATAACCTCAATGAAAACCTAAGCTGGAAGAAGCAACATTTAAAAAAGATGAAAAATCTTAGTAAAGTATAACGGCATAATGATGCATACAAATGCGAAGATGTTGTAAAGCTGATCATAAAAAGGAAAAAAAAGGAAAAAGTGGTATGGTAACAGCTTTACGTCGGTGAGAAACAAAACAAAAGTAGTATGGCAACTTTACGTAGGTGAGAACAAAACAAAAGTGGTATGGTAACAAATTTACGTAGATGAGAAACAAAACAAAAGTGGTATGGTAACAAATTTACGTAGATGAGAAACAAAACAAAAGTCGACGTTTCAGCCAAGTAGCCCTTCAGCTGGAACAATAAACAGCACAAAAATATATAAGGATATATGCATAAATGGAACTACATGGCGATAACATGTTAGACTGTTAAAAAAGGAAAATAAGTCAAATCCTTGTTGTCTGAAGTTTGGTCAGGCACCGACTGGATTGTAATTGATAAGACCGGCTGACAGGGCGGGACATAGATGTAAAATACAGTAAAGAGGAAGGGTTCTAAAATATGTGGATTTATTTACAAGATCCCAGACTCTACTATTACTGGAAACGTTAATATGAGTGTGATTCCCAATAAGTTAACCCACATGGACATTTTTAAAAAAATGCATATATATGATATACGACAGGACTAAATATACATACAAACCATACACACATGAATCCATATATATATATATATATATATATATATATATATATATATATATATTGACCTTTCGAGCCGTTGCCGGCCCATAGGGCGTAGACCAAGATACTCCTTCTCATATCTGAATTTTTGTTCTAGCAGTTTTCTTTTAAAGATATTTTATGAAATCTCGCCATTTGTCTCTGTTCTGTGCAAGCAGCTCTATCTCATTGAGAGAGTCGAATCCTGTTGCTCTTGCCTCTCTCATCAATGTTCTTCTCAGTGTCTCCCTGGGTCTTCCTCTTTTTCTCTTACCTGTTGTTTCCCATATGAGGGCCTGCTTTGCTATTCGGTTATTATCTCTTCTCATCACATGTCCAACATATGACCATCGTCTTTTCTTTATTACTGAAGATAGTAGTGGTTGATTGGCGATTTCTCTAATTTCCTCGTTTGTTTTGAATTCGTTCCACGCTATACCAAGTATTTTCCTTAGACATTTATTTTCGAATGCGTTCAACTTTGTTTCTACATCTCTTGTTGTTTTCCAGCTTTCACATGCATACATAAGGGTTGATAGTACATTTGATTTGAATAGCTTAAGTTTTGTGTTTGTGCTGATTAGTTTTGATTTCCACAACTTTTCAAGTCTTCTGAAAGACATTGCTGCTTTAGCTATTCTGATTCTAATTTCTTTACTTGTATCCCCTTCTCGATCAATGTGACTTCCAAGATAGATAAAGTGATCGATCTCTTCTACTGGTTATCAGGTCTACGCTTCATTAACAACATCGTTTTTACGATAGCGGCTTGTTAAACCTCTGATCAACGGCTATATACCAAACCGGAGAAAAATAATTCCTCCATTTTGGAAACAACCGGAAACGCTCTCTCGCTCTCTCTCTCTCTCTCTCTCTCTATATATATATATATATATATATATATATATATATATATATATATATATATATATAAAATTATCATTGAGTGCCGTCTCCGCAACGAAGGTTGGCTACCATGGAGCGCCATTTTGCTCTATCTCTTGCTTTGATGGTGCAGGTTGTCATCAGTTGATTTGTCCATCTTTTGATGTTACTCGTCCATGTTAATCTTGGTCTGCCTCTGCCTCTTTTACCTTGTATTTTCCCCTCCAGGATCACTTTCAGTAGGCTGTTGTGTCTTTTAACATGGCCTAAGAATCGCATTTGTCTTGTTCTAATTGTGTTCAGAAGTTCTCTTTTCATTTTTAGTTGTTTTAAGACTTTGTCGTTTGTTTTCTTTTCCTTCCATCCAATTCTACCTATTCTTCTATATATCCACATTTCAAAGGCTTCAATTCTCTGTTCTGTTTTCTTGTCTAATGTCCATGTTTCAGCACCATATAGGAATATTGAGAAGATGTAACATTTTGCTATTCTTAGTTTTAGCTCTGGTGTTATTTGTTTTGATGTTAGTATGTCCTTCATGACATTAAAATTACTTTTTGCCATTCCTATTCTTTTGTTTATTTCAGTTGTACATTTTCCATCACTGGTTATAGTATGTCCAAGGTAGTTATAGTTCTGAACTGTCTCCAGGTCTATTCCTTCAATTTTGATATCCACTTGTGGGTTTTGAGTATTTTCTTTGTTTATGATCATAGTTTTAGTCTTTTTGATATTCATATCTAGTCCATATTTTTTGCTTGTCGTGTTTATTTCATTAAGTAATTGTTGTAGGTCTTTAGGATTTTCTGCTAGTAGTACAGTATCGTCAGCATATCTTAGGTTATTGATTATCTTTCCATTAATTTGTAGGCCTGGCATCTCTATGATGTTTTTAAAGATTTGCTCAGTGTATAGATTGAACAAGCTTGGTGATAGGATGCATCCTTGTCTTACTCCTCTTTTTACATCAATGGGTGTAGAGAACTCTTTGTTATATTTTATTATTGCTGTTTGCTCCCAGTATAGATTACATATTAGTCGTATATCCATGTCATCTAGATGTATCTCTTTTAGGCATTCTATAAGTTGTTTGTGGTGTACTCTATCAAAAGCTTTGGTGTAGTCTATGAAGCAGGCATATATTGGTTTGTTTACTTCTGTGTATTTTTCGATTAATGTTCTCATGCAGAATATGGCTTCTTTTGTCCCGCTATTTTTCCTAAATCCAAATTGCTGCTCATCTAATTCAGTATTGATTTTATTCTGAATCCTTCCTTGTATAACTTTTAGCAAGATTTTTGTAACATGGCTCATTAGGCTTATTGTTCTAAAGTCACTGCATTCAACTGCACCATTCTTTTTAGGCAATGCAATGAAAGTTGATGTTTTTAGTTCATTTGGTATGTATCCTGTGTGGTATATGTCGTTGCATATGTCTGTAATCACTTCAATGCCAAAATCTTCAAGTACCTGTATCATCTCTATCTGTATGCTTTCAGGTCCTGCTGCTTTTCCCCTTTTCATTGTTTTTATAGCTTTTTCCACCTCAGATTTTAAGATTTTATAGCCTGATGTACATTTTATAACTGTTTTCTTGTCCCTTTGATCATGAAATGGTTCTGTTATATATTCCTGCCATCTATCTATGATATCCTTATTGTCTGTTAGCATTTTTCCTTTTTTGTCTGCAATGCATCCACCTTCTGTGGCTTTTTTATTTTTATTAGTCATTCTCTTTATTTCTGTGTGCATTCCTCTTAGGTCTTGTTTGCTTTCCATAGTTTCTATTTCTATACATTTTTGGCTGAGCCAGTCTTCTTTTGCCTTTTTGCACATTTTGCGTATCTCATTATCTATTTTATTGTATTGGGCAGTGTTCTTCGCTTGTCTCCTTTCTTCCATTTTTTCTAAGATGGTGTTAGTTATCCATTTTTGTTTTTTGTTCTTTTCTCTTTTGGGTAAGGTGTCGCAGGCTTTTTGTATGCTTTTCTTTATGCATTGCCATTTGGTTGTTACTTTTTCATCAGGATTTTCTCTTCTGTATTGTTCAATTCCTTCCTCTAGCAGCTTCTGGTATGTGTTCTTTACTTGTATTGTATAGGTATCTTTAATATCTTTTTGATTTAAAGCTGTTATGTCGAGTGGGTTTGTTGATGAATTATATTTTCTATATATATATATACACACACACACACACACACATGCACTCAATCGAACACATAAATCTGTGTTTATTGCACTATGGGTGTGCATACAATCGCCACCCAGACTCGCCTATATGTCATCTGGCAATGCTGGAATATTTCTTCACACTGAGAAAATGGAATCGAATCTCTGCAGTGAGATGGATGAGACGAGGTGTAGGAAAGATAACAGTGGGCGTCTGTGGGTTTACTGAAGACAAAAGTGTGGAGGCTGGAGAACCCAAGGAGACAATCAGATCAAGAAAGGTGACGAACGAAATAGAGATATGTGATTAATCTTGCTGGATTTATAAATGTTAGCAATGTAGTAGACGAACCTGGAGATGTCATCTTCCAGCAAGTCCATCGGTCCAAAGCCGACATCAATATACCGGAGGTATTTAAGGGGAAGGGGACCGCGGTACGAAATCAATATTTGATGTTCAAGGTAACCCAGGAACAGGCAAGTGTAACTGGGACCCATCTTGGTTTCAATAACTACACGTGACAAATCTTAGGTCCCTAGTAGAAATTCTTCATTTGATTTTCCTCTCGGCCGAAGACGGCACATATGGTGGAAATCATAGTTCTTCCCGACTGACAATTTTCTGCTAGATCTTGGTTGTTTTTTAGTCCCATGGTTGAGCCTTCCCTAGTAATTTTTCTGCATGGCAATTCTCTTGGTCTGCCTTGTTTTCTTTTACCAGGTTGTTTCCACATGAATACCTGGTGGAGAAGCCTTTTTTCGTTCATTCTCAGCATTACCGATGTATTTCTAATCAATGCTAAGCTCCTTCTTCTAAAAAGCTCAGCTTTAATTCTTATTTAGATTAGTTTCTTGTATGTTTAGAAATTTGTATCTGAAGGAAAACTGAATATGTTACATTAAGATGATACTATCATTTAGACTGCTACCACCACGAAGCAGATATCAATAAGCTAGGTCAAAGCTAAGTCAGTCGTGTGAGACCCAATAGGGATAGTGGATTCGATCTGAGGTGTTGTGCAGAAACAATTTAGTTAGTTATATGCTCATAGTTTGAGCCTTCAAGGTCAATGCAGCAGGAGTCATGACCCAGGTGAACCCACCTCCCATAGTGCCAAGAAGCTAAAGGGCTGAAACATTTGCTTGACGGGATGCCTCCTTCTGATGATCAGATTGCTTCCTGCTGCATATCTCTGTATAAAGAGTTTCCTATTACTACACCTTATATTTTTTTGTAGATATAGTATGAATATAAGTTCTACGTTGTTAAATATTATGTAAAGAATGAATGTTCAACAATATTTATCTATCTATCTATTGACCTTTCGAGCCGTAACCGGCCCATAGGGCGTAGACCAAGATACACCTTCTCCTATATGAATTTTTTGTTCTAGCAGTTTTCTTTTAAAGATATTTTATCAAATCTCGCCATCTGTCTCTGTACTGCGCAAGCAGTTCTATCTCATTGAGGGAGCCGATCCCTGCTGCTCTTGCCTCTCTCATCAATGTTCTTCTCAGTGTCTCCCTGGGTCTTCCTCTTTTTCTTTTACCTGTTGTTTCCCATATGAGGGCTTGCTTTGCTATTCGGTTATTATCTCTTCTCATCACATGTCCAACGTATGACCATCATCTTTTCTTTATTACTGAAGATATTAGTGGTTGATTGGCGATTTCTCTAATTTCCTCGTTTGTTTTGAATAACAATATTTATAGCACCATTAAAATGTAAAAATATATTGGGGTGTTGTTTATATTTTATTTTTATAAAGTTATTGAATACCGTGCTTTTAAGAACAAATGTGTTTGAATAGTTGAACATCCGGTGGTCAGACTTCAAACCAACTACAGAAATAAAACAAGCAATTAATATAACTTGGTATTGAACTAATTTTTTGAAGCGTCGCTGGAAATACCCTGGTCATGTTCTCAGAATGGACATTAGAAGGCTATCTCACCAGGCTCTTATATGGACACCGGAGGGTAAAAGAAAAGGAGGAAGACCGAAAGAAACTCTACATAGAACTATCATCAAAGAGAGCACAATTATGGGTTTCAAAAACAACTAAGAATTAAAACAGGCTGTGGCAGACCGCTGGACCTGAAGTGCTATGACTTCTGCCCTTCGCACTGTATTCGGCTCAAAAGGATAATTAATCAATTGAATACTGTGCTTACATCCCTCTATATACATTTTGAAATCAATTATCTCCTCAAATCATTGAAAAGGATTTATCTTAATGTAATGATAAATATCACAGAACCAAAATCTTTTAACGCAGAAAGCTTAAATTTTGAGAGCATGTTCTTTCTACAACACCCACCAAGTCTCGCAGCTGTGGTTTGGACCATGCTGATATATACAATATATAGAAGCATTGTAGATGATCTCAATTTAAGAATAAGTCTGTGGTTTATTCATAAGCCATACCTGCCTAGTGAGTTTGGTCTAATCTACTCAAAGCTAGTGCTCCTGTAATATCAATGTGAAACCTTAACCAACCTTAACTTAGCAATGGCAGCAGAATGCAAATGAAGGACCTCCACAAGAGCCTCAATAAGGCCAGTGTTCACCAGTTGTATTCTGGATGATATGATGTTCCTACCTCAGACATGGCTAATACCATCTGAGTATTTCTTCTAGTTCCAAAGGCTGCAGTTCCCCTTCAAAATTTATTTCCTTTATAATGATCATCAAGTCACAGGGGCAGTCATTTAAAGTAGAAGGTACTGACTTGAGGTACAGGTGGTTCAGAGGTTTTACACTAGCCTCTCGATAGGAAGGACTTGGATTAGGGACCCATCTGTTGTGGAAATTGTCAAAAGTCAAATCTGTGATTTCATCTTGGCTCTACCCTACCCTAGACTCTGAGCAATGACATCTGACATGTAGCCTCCTGAAAATGGTGGAAAAACAGGAGGTCCAATATGCACTAAGACTTAAATAACTCTTGGCAATTTAAAGATGAAAAAAATGGATTGATAGAATATTAGAAACATAAGGAAATGTAACAGCAGCAGAGGCCAACAAAATGAAAAAAAAAACTGGAAATTATATCTCCCCTTGATGATGAAAGACAAACGATAAAGGGACAGAATAAGTAGTTTCTTCATATAGGAATTCATGGAATGTTCTACAGTTGTTTGACCAACCCGTTTTAAGTGTAGGAAATTGTTGCACGTCAAACACCCATCCTTTGTTAATGCAGTGATTGTTATTGTGCATTCATCCAATGACTAAAAGAATAGACCTTGTCTGAAAAGGACATTAAATGGTGTGGATTCATAGTGTTGTGGGTTGCAATAGAGCTGTAATATTTGTGCTTTTTGGCCCAACCCATTTGACTTCAGCACATCCTTTTTTTAGTACTTGGTTGCCTCCCCTTTGCTTGCCTAGACTAGTTTCATTAGTCTTTTTGTAGGGGCACCATGAAGCTTTTTGGAGAAGGCATTGGATAGTTCTATTTCACTGATACTGGCGCAAACCATCAGCTACGATTCACTGACCGCTTTCAGCTCTGTGACTGAATGACGTCTTATTTTTACAGAGCTTCCTTTAAAATTGAGCAGGTTATTATAACATAGTTTGGAGGTGCAAATGGTTGACATTGTCCACTACATGGCAGAGTTCCTGAACACTCTCAATGCTCCTTACTCAGCTCACAAGCTTCTCCTCAAAGTTGAGTACACAAATATAAATAAGCTAAATGTTTTAACATTTATTTTTCTCATGTTTTTATTTATTAACCACATTCTATATATTCATCATTCATTTCATCATCAATAATTACAGGGTGTTGCCTGAAATTTTGTGAGAAAATATGTAAATAAGATAATTTAATTGCACACATGACTAACCAAAGAGCACAACTTTATATATTATACATCACTTTGGTCTTTTATGTTAACATCATCATCATTAGACGTTACAGAAAATGAAGGCACAGAAAAACAGATGACACTAAGTTACATAATTAGTTCAATGTATGATCTTCTACCATTAGATTGTAACCGGTGAAATGGGGTAGGGAGGGTGTTAAACAGATGAATGTCCTCTCTACAATTGGAAACGGATGATAGAACATGTTCTTGTTTCATGCAAGTCAATACAAGGTCAAGAGCATTGTTTGTGGTTAAATTACAAAGTATTGCATGCACTAGCTGCCATTTTTGACAGGGCTCAAATGAAGGCTAACAGTAAGGTCCAACCAGTCATACCCAACATAAAGTTTCTGAGAAGGGACAGTATATGTAAAGTCCAACCAGTATAACCAACATCAACTTTCTGACAGTGGGATAGTATATGAAAGGTTGAACCAGCCATACCCATCATCAACTTTCTGAGAGTGGGACAGTATATGAAAGGTCAAACCAGACATACCCATCATCAACTTTCTGAGAGTGGGACAGTATAAGTAAGGTCGAACCAGCCATACCCAACATCAACTTTCTGAGAGTGGGACAGTATATGAAAGGTCGAACCAGCCATACCCATCATCAACTTTCTGAGAGTGGGACAGTAAAAGTAAGGTCCAACAAGCCATACCCAACATTAATTTTCTGAGAGTGGGACAGTATAAGTAAGGTCCAACCAGCCATACCCAACATTAACTTTCTGAGAGTGGGACAGTATAAGTAAGGTCAAACCAGCCATACCCAACATTAACTTTCTGAGAGTGGGACAGTATAAGTAAGGTCCAACCAGCCATACCCAACATTAACTTTCTGAGAGTGGGACAGTATAAGTAAGGTCAAACCAGCCATACCCAACATTAACTTTCTGAGAGTGGGACAGTATAAGTAAGGTCGAACCAGCCATACCCATCAACTTTCTGAGAGTGGGACAGTGTAAGTAAGGTCCAACCAGCCATACCCATCAACTCTCTGAGAGTGGCACAGTATAAGTAAGGTTCAACCAGCTATACCCATCAACTTTCTGAGAGTGGGACAGTATATTAAAAGTCGAACCAGCATAACCAGCATCATTTTTTTGTTTGCGTTCGCCAGCTGGCGAATTCCCTAGAGATCAGGAACAGAATTTTATGTGTTAATCCATTTTTCCCTGGCTGCCGTGTGCAAGGGGTCCCTCAAACAATTTAAAAGGACCTATATCTAAGTTATCAAATACGCTTAGTGGTATCAGACCAAATAACTGGAATATCATAAACAGATAATCGTGGGGATGGGGCGTAACAGCCATCAGTGATTGAAAACCAAGACTGGCCAGGCCTTCCTACACCCGAGCAAGACCACAGTCTGCTCTAGCAAATATAAGTGCTGAAGACAGAGGCAACCAGCCAAAGGGTGCACTACAACAATCAGGATGCCAGGTACTCACGCCAATGGGAAGTTTGTCTACAAAAAAAAATAAAAAAGAAAAAGACAGTAACATTTATACCAGCCTGAATAGTAAGAAAACAGAAGTAATGGTTATATTGAAGAAACAATCATCGTCATCATGCAGCATAAAAATAAACAAGACAAATCTAAAACAAGTGCAACGTTTTAAATACTTGGGCACAGTGATAACATCAGATGGAAGATGCAACACAGAAATAAAAAGCAGAATAGCTCAGGCCAAAATAGCATTTCAGAAAATTAAAAATATCTTATGCAACAAATCTATGTCAATAGAAATGAGAAAGAGAGTTCATCAATGCTATATAGAACCAATTCTGACCTATGGATGCAAATCATGGACAATAGACAAACAAATGAAAAGACGATTAGAGGCCACAGAGATGGGATTTCTCAGAAGAATGTTGAAAGTTCCCTGGACAGCTAAAAAGACCAATGAGAAAGTTCTCAAAGAGGCCAACACAAAAAGGGAGCTCTTAAAAAAACATCAGAAAGAAGCAATCAACATTTTTGGGCACATCATGAGAAGAGGAAAGTTGGAACACTTGGTTACAACTGGCAAAATAAAAGGAAAGAGAGATCGCGGATGACAAAGAGAGAAAATACTGGATAGCTTGGTGTCATGGCATGGAAAACAATCAACAACAGAACTCATACGATGCACTGTGGATAGAAGATTGTGGAAGGACATGATCGCCAATGCCAACCGGTACGACACATGATGATGAACATTTATACAGGAAACGAACATTGCAGATATAGACAATACTTCAGGCAAATGAAAGATAGATAGATAGATAGATAGATAGATAGATAGATAGATAGATAGATAGATAGATAGATAGATAGATAGATAGATAGATAGATAGATAGATAGATAGATAGATAGATAAATAAGATAATAACAGGTGACATGTTACCAGATTTATTACATATGAACAATGTTTGCATGAGTTACACAATGGTAATCAGATTTACATTTGTCACAGAGTGAGTAAATTGATAAGTATGTCACATGATCATCAAGTATTTAAGCAACACCTAAAGGTTCCAGCTGATTTAGTGCCTCAATTACCACAATAAAAACAATCTGTGTTTTTTAGTAAGGCAGGATTGTGAGTACATAAAGTAAGTAAAAAGTAAAGAGCTCCGTCACGCTAAGTGGCGTATAGGGAATATGGTGCTAGTGACCATCATTTTTATAGACCTCGGCACATGATTATTGGGATAATGTGGTCTGTATTATGCCTATGCCGTTTTACTTTACCAGAAAAAAATCCGGTACCCATTTAAGGCTGGGTGAACCTGGAAGTTGTTGATCAGGATCGAACCCGAACTCTTGTCCTTTGCAGTCCAGTTCGCTAACTACCGAGCTATTGCAGCTCTCATTGTGAGTATGTATTGACAGTAATTTCAATTAAATAGTTTCATACTAGCTATAGTTTTAGCCAATATATGCCAGCAGTATAGTCTGACTGGCTGTATAGTATGATTGGCAGTTTAGTCTGAAAAAATATTCAGTCAGAAGACTGTTTTGTAAGCTTTCAGATATAGATTGCAGCAGGAGGCAGATGCTTGGAAGTTATGACAGACGAGGTCATGCCCCATTACAGTGTCAAGAAGCTAAAGGAAAAAAACACTTACCAGATGGGTTGCGTTTTCTGATGATCAGATTACCTTGTGTTGCAAGGTCAATAAAAATAGTTTTCTAACACCACATTTTATGACATTGCTCTTAAGTAATTAATGCTGCGTTACAGGCAAAGCTCATTATAAAAAGAAACAAAGTAATGTCAGCACAAGATACCAAATTCAAAGGTACAAAGTGTTATATTTTGAAATAAATGTGAATTAAACCATACAAATACTATTGACTGTAACATTTTCAAAATAATTATAAATTACTATTTTAACTCTAGGTTACGATACTGTCATAAAAATTAGCACATCAAAATACAAATTCTTCCAATTTTGACAGTTTGCCATGGTCAAACAGCCCTTCACCCCCTCTCCCCTGTATCTTCCTAGTTACTACTTCTAGTGACCCCTGAGTGTTGGGTTTGTTTTTATTGATGCAGGATTGTATGTTTTATTTTTTTTTATATTGTGAGCGATAGATTAATAATGAGAAAAAAAATTTGCTATTTTTTTTTTGCTGTGACCAGGGAAATTTCCTCGGTCGTTGTTGACATTCTAACATGTTTGGTCCATGTGGTCAAACTCAGGTCATAAATCAACCTGAGCCGGGAAATCTCAGCCCCCTTGTCTCGTTTAGTGTAAACACACAGCTGTGTGTTAAAAGTTCAAAGAAAATACTATTTTTGGAGCTCCTAATGTTACATTTAAGTGGTAGAAATTTTTACTACGGTAATGTAAACACGTCAGTCTCAGAGAGTTATCATAATCTAGCGTTAAAAAGCTAACGAGAGAGACAACTCATAGAAGTAAATCAGGCTTTGTGTCAGTCACCAGCTTGTGTCAATTATGGCTTATGTCATTCACAGACTTATGTTTTCAACCACTGGCTTGTGCTGCTCACAAGTTTATGTCAATCACAGACTTGTGTCAATCACCAGTTTATGTCAATCACTGTCTTATGTCAATCACCGGTGTGTGTCATTCACATGCATGTGTCAATCATCAGCTTGTGTCAATCACATGCTTCTTGTGTCAATCACCAGCTTCTTGTGTCAATCACCAGCTTGTGTCATTCACATGCTTGTGTCAATCAACAGCTTGTGTCAATCACAGGCTTCTTGTGTCAATCACCAGTTTATGTCAATCACCGCGTGTCATTCATATGCTTGTGTCAATCACATGCTTCTTGTGTCAATTACCAGCTTGTGTCAATCACATGCTTATATCAATAACTTTAGAGTAATACATAAGTGATTTTACTCTGGGGGCTGTGTATGCTTGACAGACTTGAAGTAAGATGTCATTGTAGATTGTTTTTTATGTTTTCGTTTTTCGCCTGCAGCTGAAAAAGATTTAAAATTAAGATTATATTTAGCAGCAATATCTTATTAATATACTCAGTAAATAAATTATACTATTAAGCAAAGTTCATGTTAGATTACAGAATTCATTTGCTACAATTATCATACAATTATTCATTTAAATAATCTTTTAGTGTTATAATGAGTCATACCGAAAAAGCTTATGAAGAATTCTGTGTACAAAGGAATTAATTCAAGATTAATATATATAAAAAAAAAAATGGCAACCAATGATCTCATCTACACTTAAGAAAAGAAGATGAACATATGTTGGACATGTGCTGAGAAGGAGAAGAGAGAACAAAAGAATTTCAAAACATTCTTCTATGGAAAACATCAGGATACAGGAAGAGAGGAAGACCTAGAGAGACACTAAGAAGAACACTTATAAGAGAAGCAAATTTAACTAAACACAATTAGAACAAGACAAATGAAATTTTGGGGGCATGTTAAAAGACACAACAGCCTAATAAAAGTAATATTAGAAGGGAAAATACAAGGTAAAAGAAGCAGATGCAGACCAAGACTAACATGGACGAGCAACATCAAAAGATAGACAAGTCAACCTATGACAATCTGCACCATAAAAGCAAGAGACAGAATGAAATGGCGCTCCATGGTAGGCAACCTTCGGTGCGGAGACGGCACTCAATGATGATGATGATAAGAGAAGCAAAGTTGGCAGGCATAGACTCATTAGATAAGATTGAACAACTAGCCAAGAATAGAGATGGATGGTGAAAAACACTTAGAGCCCTATACAACGTCTAGCTACCCTGAAAGGATAAAAAAAAAAGATTAATTTAACACAATTAAAGAAAATATATTTTTGCATGAACAATATGAGTAATTCAATAAAAGAACTTGATGATTTAAAATCTTTATAAATTCTATTCATCCTACTGCTTCTCATTTTTAAATGTTTTAAATTACAGTTCAAGAGAGTATGACATAATAGCTGTTGTTATTCCTCTTCTAAGCATTCGTCCCTGAAGTGAACATAAATGTGCTGCGATGCCATTTTACATAAAGCCATGATATTTGCACCTTTCAGACCAACATGTCTTCATCATGGGTAGATTTGTAATGTAACCATTCTTGCCAGGGCAGTGGCCATTTTTGGTCAACTCTTTCAGACTTTTAACTGCTAAAGGTTCTTGAATGTGTGCAGATAAAACCTCTTGTTGTTTGCTGTTATTTGAGAGAACGAGACATTGTTATGGATATGGAAGGCTCCGGTATCACTGCAAACGAATTAAAATCCATAATTGCTTAACCGCCCGTGCCAGTGGAATCATCCGAATTACTAACTCATCTCCCAAGCAAAGAAAGGTAACTGTAGTCCCCATCGTAGCAGTCTCAGCACATGCCAAAAGACATAAGGTGAAACCGCGCAGAAAGTAAACACAGCCAACTGTTCCCTGTCATACGATATCATCATTCATCGTAAACAAGCGGGATATCGAAGCAGGATCAAAATGGATGAGACACACAGCTCACGTTGTGCACAGAGCACTTAACTCAGTAGCTCCTGCAACAAGCCGGACTTGGCATATGAGGAAACTGCAACAAAGAACACTTTTCATACATAGCCTCTAATGGTTCCTGTCGCCTATCCACCATATTGACTGGAAGTTTTGACAAGACATTGCATCTACTGCTACCCATAGACAAGGAGAAGGTAAAGAATGAAGAAACCACGGATTCAAGAAGAAAGATTCTCACCATCTGGCAAGATTCAAACTTAAGACCTTTCTGTCCAGAGACCGACATCTGACCTTGAGACCACCCAGTCACCAATCATCATAATGTGCCATACAGATTGGCATAGGCGATCATGTCCTTCCACAATTTTCTATCTACAGTGCATCGTATCAATTCCGTTATTGACTGTTCTCCATGCCATGACACCAAGCTATCAAGTATCTTCTCTCTTTGTTGTCCATAATCTCTCTTTCCTTTTATTTTGCCAGTAGTAACCAAGTATTCAAATTTTCCTTTTCTCATGACGTGTCTGAAAAATGTTGCTTGTTTCTTTCTGATGTTTTTTTAGGAGTTCACTTTTTGTGTTGGTCTCTTTGAGAATTTCCTCATCGGTCTTTTTTGCTTTCCAGTCACCAAAGGTTGTTCTAAAATACAATGTCACCGACTTATGTCAATGCATAAGAGGTAGGGTTCGATCCCAACCGACGGCTTCTGGGGTCCACCCAGCCTTAAATGGGTACCGGATTTTTTCTGGGAAAGTAAAGTGGCACGGGTGTAATACTGACCACATTACCCCAAAAATCATGTGCTGAAGGTCTGTAAAATTTATGGTCACTAACACCATATTCCCTATACACCACTTGGCGTGACGGGGGCTCTTTACTTTTTTTTTTTTTTTGTCAATGCATAAGCTTCATTTTTAAAATGGAATTAAGGAAACTGTTGCTTTGTACGGATTACTATTTTCAAGCTAGTTGAGAAATCCCAACCTAGTTCCTTTCACAGTAACACACATCCATCAATGTGCATAACTTGTTTTAACAGTTCTTCTTCCTTTCAATTCCTTGTGGAGAATAGGTCTTCAACAAACACTTTCCAAGCCATTCTTTTCCTTGCCATTCTATTTAGATCATTCCACGTCTTCCTGATCCTCTTCATCTCTGCTTCCACCTGTCTTCTCCAAGAATATTCTGGTCTTCTTCTATGTCTCTTCCACTGGAGATTACAAAAAAGAACCTGTCATGTAATACTCTCATTTGTCTTCCACAGTGAAGTGTCCCATCCAGCACCACCATCTTCATTGTACCTCTTTGTCTATTGACATTTGACTGGTACTTTTCCATAATTCAACATGAATGATTTTGTCCTGCCATTTTCATCCTTTTATTCTGTGCAGGCATCCATTAATGATGTACCGTCATTTATTATCTGTCAGTAACTGCTTATTCCTTGATTTCCTTCCATGTACTCTTTTCACCTAAACATGTCAATTCGGATGATTCCATTGGCACGGGCGGTTGAGCAATTATGGATTTTAATTCGTTTGCAGTGATACCGAGGCCTTCCATAACCATAACCATAACCATGTCAAAATGTCATACTTCATCATTTTTGTTCAGCATTGTATGCTCTACAGTTTATACAAAGAAGGTGTGCCTCCATGAACCAAACAGCTAGCAGGAAGGTTATAACATGTGTCTTATAATATATCTATCAATAGTCATTCTTGAGACCAGGTTTCAGTTCTTAGGTCTCTATATATAAAGTTCACATGCTTGAAGAAAATGTGCTTACTAGAAGTCACAAGACTAGCTTCTTGTGCTCTCTTCAAATGATTTTGGGGAAATTTGCTATTTGTATGTAGCAGCCACCCAATATAAAATAACATGTACAAGACTCACAGAACACAAATAAAATGTTCAGTAGCAAATGAATTTATGTGTGCACATACTACCAAGCGCATCAATTTCCTAAACACCATATAGCAACATAATAAGAATTAAATTGAATTCAGAATATGTTGAATGAGAATAACCCATGAACTTACATTGAGATGAACTCATAAACTGCTCCACCATTTCTGGATATTTTGAGGTAAACAGAGACTCAGGAAGTGTGAAAATGTAATTGTTTTCATCTGAAAACTCATCCTCATCTGAAAAACATATTAAGACTAATAACTCACACCCAGCTATAACTATCAAAGACATAATACAAAATTTGGACTATAAGATTTTGTAAAACTGCAAAATAAACCTTCGTGAAGCAAACGTCAAACATGTTTATTTACTATATAGTTATTTTATCCAGCACAAAAGTGTTGTGAGGAGCTTCAGTTTTCTATCCTGGGACATGTATATCAAACTGGCAGTTTTCAGACTGTGCCAGTGCAGGATTACTGTGATACTGTCCATCCAAATGACTCTTGGTCTTCCTTGAGACTTGAAGCCAGATTATGTAAACTGGTTGTTGTAAGCAGATAACCAGTAATGTCTTATATTGACATTGATCTTCTGAAGCATCTAATCTCACTTCACATATTTTGAGCTCTCTTTCTTGTGACTTAGATACAAACAATGTTTGATATAGAAAATAGAGAGATTGTAGTAACATACTATTTATCATTTGTTGTTTTATTTTCACTTTGATGTCTGATTAATGATAACAATTGATGGGTCACTGTTTTAATCATCTGATAATTTTTGTTCAACTTCTCTGTCAGGCTTTTGAGAAACATTTTTCTTAGGTATTTTAATTTACACTAAGCACCTGCTGAGATGAGAGCCAAAAAAGCTCAGTGATTAGTGAACTAGGCTATTAAGGACAAGAGGTTGGTTTAATTCTGATCAACAGCCCTTTCTCCAGCCTAAAATAGGTACCAGATTTTTCCCTGGGAGTAGGGTGACATGACATGATACCAACCACATCATCCACAAAATATGCAGTAGGTCGCTGAAAAAAATATAGTCATTAACTTCATACTCCCAATATGCCTGAAGGTATTTTTACAAGTATACAACTTGTCATCACTTTTATTTGGAATTGCAATTTATCTAAATTCTTATACAGCTGATCTGGAAACTTACTGCTTGTGAAATTATGGGAGACTGATAGTATCATCATCACTGAAACCAGTATACCTTCAACCATGCTATATACATCATTGAGGTGGCTTAGTTTTATATAACTCTTATTAACTGTGCCAAATTGTAAAAATAGGTATCAGAAATTTTTATGGGAAGTAAAGGCGGCTGACATAATACCAACCTGATCACCCAAAAATATGGTCACTAACACCATATTCCTCAAATGTCCAACAAGGCATGTATTGAACCTTTATTTTATTTTTTTAAAATACCAATTATCGTTTCTTTGTGTGAGTTATCCGATCCCACATCTCTCCCATTACTATGACTAAGCCATGTTTTTGGGTGACTTCCATTTTTTTCTTTTGCAGTTGTTGGTAAAATTCATCTTTTTCCTCATTATTATTTTTTGGTGTTATGCTGATGCTGGTGACCCTTTCTTTCATGAAAGTCTAACTCCCATTAATCTGTTACAGAAGTCCAACTGTGAGCACTAATGTCTGTTCTATTCCCCTTAAAAGTATAAAGCCCTTTCTCTGTGTCCTTCATCTCCTGTTTCAGAGAAAAAACCAAGTTTGGTTTTATGTTTGATATTTGGGGTATTCAATTCATGGCAATGACCATCAATCACCAAGCTCTAGATGTCTGTGCAGATGCTATTTATACATTAACAATTTTTGTTGCCTTAATAAACATTTTCAATGCAAATTTGGCTATCGAAGCAACAATACAACTCCAACCTGATGGACAAGATTGACCTTTCCTCCTAAACATGAAAGATCTGTTTGGCTTACAACCCATTTGAAGTTAAGTTTCCATCAACATAAAGATCTATTTCACTTACAACCTATCAGAAGTTAAGCATCTACTGGCATCAAGATCTATTTGGTTTAGAACTTATGAGAAACTAAGCTTCTATTGGCATAACCTTTTCAGGTGGTTGAGCATTTAAAACTGCCAAGTACTACTATAAAAAGCCAAAAGAAATGAGAATATGGCCAACAGAAGAAACCCCGCAAAACAAACTATGGAGAACCTGTGAAGACCAATGGCCTCTGTTGTTTAGTTGTAAAGCAGGTGTTTACTGCTGAAACAAACCATGTTAAGGTAAAGCTACCCACAATGGTAGAAACAGGTAATTATAAATGTCATTAAGGAAGATGGTGATAATGATTGGTTAATGCCTACTGAAAGAATGGAGGATCTGGGTTTTTTCCAACTTGATTACTAGATAGTAAGGACTATTGGTGATTACATCAGGGGATAATGACAAAAGCCTTCTGTGTAAGAATGACAAGGAAAACAGTCATTGCAATTTTTATATGGTTTTTTTGAGAAGCTGAAATTATTGCAGGTATCTTGTCATTTCTGGGTCAATGCTCTAGTGCCATGGTTCTCAAAATTTCCTTTACCGCGGACCCCATTAAATACATTTTGTAGTCACAGACGCCACAATTCAACTTCGACTCAAGAATTAAAACTCAAAAGTATTTAGCTACAGAATATCATACTATTCTTAAAGCCTTCGCGGACCCCCTATAACGGCATGCCCCCCCAGGGCCAGCGTCCCACAATTTGAGAAACGCTGCTCTAGTGGGTCTAAAATGTACAGATATAGATTAGCTGGACTGAATTAATTTAGATTAAAATATATAGGATGACTAAGAATTTAATTGTCTAGGGTGATCAAGATTAAAAATAGTGTAGAAATAAGAGAAATGATAAAGCATCCTAAAATATCAACTGTAATCCAGAGAAGAAGGTGGTCATAGCTTGGCTATGCAATGAGAAGAGACAAGATAATTGCAAACCAGACCCTCAAATGGGAACCAGTGGATAAAAGAAAAAGAAGCCGCCCTAAAAAGGAAAAAAAAAAAAATACTGAGGTGAGAGGCAACAACAGCAGGCATCTTATCAGTTTCCTTGATAAGATCGAGCAACTCATTCAGAACAGAGACATGTGGTGAGATACAATGCAAGTCTTGTGCAAAGTCTGATACTTGATCGTAAGATGCAAAAAGTCTAGTATTTCTGCCCTATGTGTTGCCTTCAGCTTAAAAGGACAACAGACAGTCAGACAAACAGACAGGATGAATCATAAATGCAGAAAACAAAAGGATTCACAAGTCAAACATCTTGCTCAGATTGCAGTAATGACAATTCTACAAATAAACCATTTAAATGAAGCTTATTTGTAATCTCAAGGTGAAAGGTAAGAATATAAATTTGTGGTAACTGACAATTGTTGCCAAAAACACCAAGTATAAATCTGGCATGAGTTAAAACAATTAGAAAATCAAAGGCAACAAATCTCGGTCAAGACGAGTAAATGTGCCAAAATGGTTAATTTTTAAACTAAAAAACAACATTTACATTTAGAAAGGCAACAACTCAAAACAGCATAAACATCAAAGAAAAATTGAAATACTAACAAAGATAAAAGAAACATTTTAAATAGTAAAAAAAAAAAAAAGAAAGAAAAACCAGTAACTAGGAAATGAAAAAGTAAACTAGTGATCTTACATAAACACCTTGTTCTGCTCACACGATGATTCATGATGTTTTTGAACTTCAGAGGGAATCAATGACAAATTGTTCATTAATTTAACTTTAATTATGTCAGATCTGTCTATCTACTGATTATATAAAGTTACTAAAGATATAATAAACTCTTGAATTATTGCCCTCATTTGTATTTAGATTCACTATAATATCTTTTTTCACTATATAGCCATATTCACTATAAATTCATTTTAAAAAATGAAAAGAACTACTAAACACGATTCAAACAAGACAAATGAGACTTTTGGGGCTTGTTAAAAGATACAGCAGCCTACTAAAAGTAATCTTAGAAGGGAAAATACAAGGGTAAAGAGGCAGAGGCAGACTAAGACTAACATGGACGAGTAACAACAAAAGATGGACAAGTCAGCCGATGGCAACCTGCTCTATCAAAGCAAGAGACAAGAGTGGAATGGTGGTCCAAGGTAGCCAACCATTGATGCGGAGATGGCACTCAATGATGATGATAAAGTCTTTAAAATCTTCTTTTGTTTATGAACAAATTGTATTGCATTGTGTTTTGCACCTTGTGGTCAGTGCAGCTGCCTTTAGCACACATTTATTTGGGACTGCTTCTCTAGACTTTGGTTTTTCTTGACTTTTCAGCAAAGTAGCAGTTACTTAGTCTGAGTTGTATCTTTTAGGAAACCAGACTAACAAGTCTTTCCTACCTTGGTATGTCTTCATTAAACCAGGCTTACGAATCTTTCCAACATTTGTATATGTTCAAACCAGACTAATGAATCTTTCCTATCTCTGTATGTGTTCAAACCAGACTAATGAATCTTTCCTATCTCAGTATGTGTTCAAACCAGACTATTGAATCTTTCCTATCTCTGTATGTGTTCAAACCAGATCAATGATTCTTTCCTACATTGGTATGTGTTCAAACAAGACTAATGAATCTTTCCTACATTGGTATGTGTTCAAACAACACCAATGAATCTTTCCTACATCAGTATGCGTTCAACCAGACTAATGAATCTTTCCTATCTCGGTATGTGTTCAAACCAGGCTAATGAATCTTTCCTATCTCGGTATGTGTTCAAACCAGACTAATGAATCTTTCCTATCTCGGTATGTGTTCAAACCAGACTAATGAATCTTTCCTATCTTGGTATGTGTTCAAACCAGGCTAATGAATCTTTCCTATCTCGGTATGTGTTCAAACCAGACTAATGAATCTTTCCTATCTCAGTATGTGTTCAAACCAGACTAATGAATCTTTCCTATCTCGGTATGTGTTCAAACCAGACTAATGAATCTTTCCTGCCTTGAAACCATACTAATGGATCATTCCTACTGTAGTATTTCTTCATCATTTGTGTTTACCGGATGATTACTGATTTTTGTCATTTGCCCTTAAAAGTATGTTAAATGAGCATAATTGTGCTGTGTTTCAGTTTGCATCCAACTACATCTTCAGCTAAACACAATAAACTTGAACTTGGTATTTTTGGGGTTCAAGGTTGCCTCCTCACTTGATCCTTACTCACTTGGCCATATCTGATTAGTCATTTACTAAAGTTATCATATATAGGTGAAGTAAGTTCTTATCTTTTGTTGGTCATTGATTTTGATACTATCTGTCAATTATGAGTCAATGACAGCTTTCAGCATAGATGAGATCCGTCAAAACAAATAAAAAATGAACAGCACCGTATCATTTTCATAACATGATTACATTTTTAAAATGTTCTTATCAATCTCAAACACTACAATTCCTTATAGTTAAAAATACATAAAAGCAAATACACAAAGAGGTATTACCAAAAGCAATTAACATGAAGAAAAAAAACCTTCAAACTTCTCCATTTCTCGCTATCTTCTGTCAATCTTTGTAACTTTGCAAAGTCATGTTCTGCCTATTCTTTGAAGTTATCTGATCTCTTTCTCTGCCCATCTCTCCTTCTCACTCCTTTTATAGTTCCTTGCAGAATGGTCTTTGCCAGACGAGATGATTGAGATACATGGTCAAACCATTTTATTTTGCATGTCTTCACAATAGTCAAAGAACACACATGTGTATGCAGGCATAAACACACAATGGTCATTCATTTGGAAACCAGATAAGATGTATTATACATATCAATTGTATCTACAACTGAACTCAGTATGTGACCATTGCGCAGGAGTAGTGATGTTGAGCTACAAATAGATGACGTTGTCACACTTGCAGTCTGGGAATCTGTTCAATAATGGTGGCGCCTTTGCAACAGCGCACAAAGCAAGAACAGTGAAATATTGTGAGATTTTTTGCTCAGTCTTCTTCTTCTTTCTTTCCTTCCTCATTTACCTTTCAGCATTGAGGGGAGATATAATTTATGGTCTTTTGCTCTTCTGTTCCCCCCTGCTGCTGTTATGTTTCCTAGTGCTTCTAATATTCTGTCAATCCATCTTTTTCATAGTCAACCCTTGGGTCTGGTGTTCTCACAACATTTTTTTGAGGGGTCATTGCTTTTTTATCATTCTGCCTTGTCACATGGCCAAACCATTTTATCTGTTGTTTCTTTATATATATATATTCTATGGTGGGGATAATTCCTAGTTTTTTTTCCCAGTTCTTCATTTATGATCTTGTCTCTCAGACTCCTGGCTGTTTTGCTCAGTGAAAGCACAAAACCTATAGAGATTTATTATCTGATGAGAACTCAGTAAGAACATGTGTACAATTTGTACACACAAGTTTGAATGGACTGAGAAGTTCCAAAATGGCATCAATGGTGTTGAGGATTTTCCTCACAGAAAATGTGATATGGACAAACCAGTGTGTCGCAGCAAGAAGGTGATATCACTATAGAACATTAATGTTGGATCAGCCCACAGCATCATTCTACATGAGCTGAAGTTTCAAAAAGTGTACAAGATGGGTATCCAAGAGGCAGTGTATGAGTGGCTGAGCAACTCACCAAAACATTTCTTTTCCTGCAGTATCTACGCATATGTCAAGCACTGGTATATGTAGATTGAATTACAGTAGCACTATTTTGAACAGTGATAATGTAATTATTTCAGTGTTAGCAATAAATACTTTGTAAAAAATGATGTATATATAAAAATTACCTCCAATCCATCTACCACCATATAATATATTTTAATAACTGTTTATTATAAAGTGAATTGATGAGGTGACGTAACCATTTGAATTTAGTTTCTAACCTCAATCATATCAAATACTAAGATCAACAGGATGGTCATGAGTTCTTGAGTGATCATTTCATTAAGTTACAATAACTAGTAACAATTAGCATGATGGCACTTCATCATGTGTAGAGTAAGAATAAATATGGATATATATTATAATGTCTAATCATACATATATGTCAGGATACAGTAAAGCTGAACCACTAGGAAAAAGTTATTATGTTTTTTCCATTTTTTAACACAAAAATATGTGATATAGGCAAATAATTTTGTATAGTTTTTTTTGCACTTTATGTGCTGCACGAGATCGAATACCTATGGAATGTAATTATGCAGATTGTAGGAAAAAATTACTATGACAATACACACAACATCACAATAAAATTTCTGAAAATACATTAATAATTTACTCAAAATTATTTTTTAATGGATTAAAATGTTACTGTATTCTTGTCTTTTATGTGGTATAATAAATGCATGCTACTTTTGAACTCACCTAATTTGTCCCATCTAATCTTGAAACACATTTCAAAACTGACCTTACAAGAATTGAGTATGCTGAAAGTACATCCAAAAAGAGTATTACAAAAAGTATTACAATATTGAAATAAATCTTTGAAATTGTATCACAACTGTCAGCAAGAAAGAAATTTAAACAAATAAAATCCAAGTTCAAATATAGTGAGAAAAGAGACAGATTATAACATGAAAAGTAAAATCAAAAGAAGAAAAGGTACGGAGTTAGACATTAGCACACTTGAAAGACAGTGATAAACATATAAAATTTAAAAAATTATCACAAAAAAATAATTAGTGAGAGAAATATAAGAATAAGAGAAAAGTTAATCATAAACTAAATTATTCTAATATATATATATATATATATATATATATATATATATATATATATATATATATATAATGATATAAATATATATATAAATAAATGCAAGCATAAGTAAAAATTTTTGTTGAAATGACAAAATCAAAGCATACTAGGGTGTTATTCGGTAGCAGGAATTCTTGATTCTTGTTCTTTCCCGGCCGTTAAATGTCGCATAAAGCTTGTAGTGTTTTTTGCCACCAATCTCTATTCTGGGCAAGATGTTCAAACTTTTCTAACGAGTCTATGCCTACACACTTTGCTTTTCTTACAAGTGTTCTTTTTACTGTCTCTTTAGGTCTTCCTTTTTTCTGTACCCTACTGTTTCACATAGAAGAGTCTGTTTTGGAATTTTTTTAGTTGTCTCTTCTCAGCATACGTTCAACATATGTCCATTTTCTTTCCTTAATTGTAGATGAGATCTTTGATTGTATGGTCATTTCTCCTATTTTAATATTAGTCTTGAATTCATTCCATTGTACACAGAGTATCTTTCTTAGGCCTTCATTGTTCATTCATTGAGTGCCGTCTCTGCCTTGAAGGTCGGTTACCATGGACCGCCATTCAGCTTTGTCTCTTGCTTGTTGGTTCAGATTGTCATAGGCTGACTTGTTCATCTTTTGATGTTACTCGTCCATGTTAGTCTTGGTCTGCCTCTTTTACCTTGTATTTTCCCTTCAAAGATTACTTTCAGTAGGCTGCTGTGTCTTTTAACATGCCCCAAAAATCTCATTTGTCTTGTTTGAGTTGTGTTTAGTAGTTCTCTTTTAATTTTTGTTTTGTTTTAAGACATCATTTGTTTTCTTTTCTTTCCATCCGATTCTTTGTTTTCTTCTATAAATCCACATTTCAAAGGCCTTAATTTTCTGTTCTGTTTTCTTGCCTAATGTCCATGTTTCTGCACCATACAGGAGTGTTGAGAAGGTATGACATTTTTTACTAGGCAATTGTCTTCAAAAGTTTTTAGTTTTTTTCTCAATCTCTTTTGATGTTTTCCACCTCTCACATAAGTAAGTGTTGATAACACATTTAAGTTGAATATTCTAAGTTTTGTTTTCTTACATAGTATTTTTTATTTCCATATTTTGTCCACGTTTTTAAAATTCATTGCTCCTTTTGCTATCCTGATTCTTATCTCTCTCTTTGTTTCACCTTCTTGATCTCTATTACTACCAAGATATATATAGTGGTCTACTCTTTCCAATGCCTAGTGATTGATATATATATATATATATATATATATATATATATATATTACCCTCTGGGGTTTATTATTTCTTATTATTTTTGTTTTATCCCTGTTGATTTCTAGTCCTATTTTTTTTCCGCCATGGATAATAAAAATCTGTGGCATTTTTCATCTTGTTGATATTGTCACATAGGAGCACTATATCATTTGCAAAATCTAGATCTTCCTAGTAATTCTTATCATACCATATAATGCCATTATTGCCTTTACAACATTTACTCATAATGTAATCAATGGTAATTCCAAATAGCAATGGTGACAGTATACATCCCTGTTTGACTCTTGTTTCAATTTGAAACCAATCACTCATTCCCTCCTTTGTGCGAACTGCGCAAGTATAGCCGTCATATATGTCTTATAATGTTGGTAATTTTTGGCGGTATTTCATATAATGTTTCATGATATTCCACAAGGACTGTCTACGTGTACTGTCAAACACATTTTTAAAATCAATGAAATTGCAAATTAATGGTTGTTGTTTTTCTGTATGTTCTTCTAATATCATCCTTAGAGTGAATATTTGGTCAAGACAGCTTCTCCTCTTTCTGAATCCTGCTTGTCTTTTCCACATAATATTATCTACAGCACCTTTTACTCTGTTCAACATGATTCTACAGAAAACCTTGGAGGCAACCGATAAAAGTGTAATTCCTCTCCACTTATTGCAATTTTTAAGATTGCCTTTTTTAGGTAGTTTGATAATGATCCCTTTCTTCCTGTTTGGTAGTTTGATAATGATCCCTTTCTTCCTGTTTGGTAGTGTGATAATGATCCCTTTCTTCCTGTTTGGTAGTTTGATAATGATCCCTTTCTTCCTGTTTGGTAGTTTGATAATGATCCCTTTCTTCCTGTTTGCAGGAACCTTTTCTTCATCGCAAATTTTATTAAGTGGATTAATGTTTTGATTATTAAATGCTTTCAACATCTCTGCAGTTATTTTATCTTCACCAGAGGCTTTATAATTAGCCATGTGTTTCACTATTTCAATGGAAAAGGAGTGGATGCATGTCATTTAAGGTATATTAGGCAATTTATTATAAATTCCATGGGGATATCTTTTATAAAGTCACTCTTAAAGAAATGCCAATGAAACTCTACACAGATATGCTAAATAAAAAAGAGAAATAATAGATCTTTAAACAACTCAATTTTTGTAATTACATTCAAAGATATAAAATTAAATTTAAAAAAAAATACAAACCATTGTGGTGAGATGGTCAGATCTGGTAAAAGTCCATGAAAAGCCATCTTTATTGTGGCAGGTACCAAATATGACATAGTCTTTTGATTAGGATAGTGAAGTTTATTATTTATGATATCACACACAGTTTTAAAGTTTGGTCTGTGTAATGAGACATTCACATCATTCAGTTGCTGAGGTAATGGTTGTAGATACTCATGTATAACCTATGCAAGATAATGTAAACATATAGATAATAAAAATATAAACATATTCACAAACATTATTACTATATATATAAATACATATACAAAATAGTGACCACAACTTGTGCATTGGGAAAATAAGATTAAAATTTAGAAACCAACAGAAGAGGTCAATTACACATAAAATTGATAGTCATAAACTGAAAGATGAAGCCATAAAGGAAAAGTTTAACATAGAGCTAAGTAATTGTTATACAGCACTCGGTGAAATAGACTTAGATATCAATGAAATGTGGGACTCACAGAGCAAAATACTAATGACAGCAGCAGAAGCAAGTGCCGGACTGAAGAAAATGGAAAAACGAGCTTGGATCTCAGACACCACATGGAAATACATCAAAGAAAGAAGAGAAGCAAAGAGAGCCGTGACTAATGTAAAGACAGATCTTGGAAAGGTTCTGGCAAAAGCAACATACAAAGAATTAGACAACAAAGTGAAAAGTTCGGCAAGAAGAGATACAAGAGCTTATATAGACAACTTGGCAGAGAAAGCAGAGACAGCTGCAATTACAGGAGACAGCAGAACTCTCTATACAGTACAAAAGATGCTGACAAACACCTATACATCCAATGGAACACCAATTCTAGACAAATCTGGATTAATGCTAACAACAAGCGCAGACATAAAAGCCCGTTGGGCAGAACACTTCAAAGAAATTCTTAACCGTCCACTACCTCACAGTTTAATAGATTTTGAAGCTGAAACACCAGCAGCAGAATTAGATGTAAATTTAGATGACTTCACCTTGAGTGAAATAGAAACCACCTTAAAGCTAATGACCAATAACAAGGCTGCTGGAGAGGATAAGTTAACAGCTGAGATCCTCAAGGCAATTGATAGCCATAATTTAATACATCTCCAAAAAATGTTCAACATCATTTGGAAAACAGAGAAGACGCCTCATAAATGGAAAAAAGGAATCATTGTTAAGATCCCAAAAAAGGGCAATCTTAGAGATTGTAACAACTGGAGAGGCGTGACACTTTTGTCAGTTGCCTCAAAGTTATTCTGTAAAATCATCCTAAATAGAATAAAGGATTCAATAGATACAGTAATGCGTGAAGAACAGGCTGGGTTTAGAAAAGGGAGAAGCTGTCTTGACCACATTTTCACTCTACGACTTATATTGGAGGAACATATTGAAAAGCAAAAACCTTTTGTACTTAACTTCATCGACTTCAAAAAAGCATTTGATAGTATTCATAGAGATTCTTTGTGGAAAATTCTGAAGCAATATGGTTTACCATCAAAAATCATAAATATTATCAAAGACATGTATGATGGTTACACATGTGCAGTTCGAACAGAGGAAGGACTGAGCGAATGTTTCCCAATAGAAACTGGGGTTAAACAAGGATGTATTTTATCGCCCTTGTTATTTGGAATTGTTATGGACTTCATAATGAAGAAATGCTGCACTGGTAATAAAGGCATCGAATGGATACAAGGAGACCATTTGGAGGACCTCGACTTTGCTGATGACATAGTTCTCATCAGCAGTCAGATAAAAACGATGCAGGAAAACACAAATGAACTATCATCAATAGCCAGCAAAATTGGGCTTGAGGTCAATCATGAAAAGACTAAAGTCATGAAAAGTTTAATTCCAACAAGTGACAAAATATACATGGAAAACAAACCAGTAGAAGAGATCGATCACTTTATCTATCTTGGAAGCCACATTGATCGAGAAGGGGATACGAGCAAAGAAATTAGAATCAGACTGGCTAAAGCAGCAATGTCTTTCAGAAGCCTTGAAAAGTTGTGGAAATCAAAACTCATTAGCACAAACACAAAACTTAGGCTATTCAAATCAAATGTACTATCAACCCTTACGTATGCGTGTGAAAGCTGGAAAACAACAAGAGATATAGAAACAAAGTTGAACGCATTCGAAAATAAATGTCTAAGGAAAATACTTGGTATAGAATGGAACGAATTCAAAACAAACGAGGAAATTAGAGAAATCGCCAATCAACCACTAATATCTTCAGTAATAAAGAAAAGACGATGGTCATACGTTGGACATGTGATGAGAAGAGATAATAATCGAATAGCAAAGCAAGCCCTCATATGGGAAACAACAGGTAAAAGAAAAAGAGGAAGACCCAGGGAGACACTGAGAAGAACATTGATGAGAGAGGCAAGAGCAGCAGGAATCGGCTCCCTCAATGAGATAGAACTGCTTGCACAGAACAGAGACAGATGGCGAGATTTAATAAAATATCTTTAAAAGAAAACTGCTAGAACAAAAATTCATATAGGAGAAGGTGTATCTTGGTCTACGCCCTATGGGCCGGTTACGGCTCGAAAGGTCAATAGATAGATAGATATATACATACGGCCTTTGGCATTTTGACAGATGCTTGGTAGCAAGCAATCATGATAAATCAGTAGTTTGGTAAAAATATATTAGTGTCTTATGCTGGATGCTGCTTTGCTGAACAGCTTTCTCGTGGCTGAATCTGTCAACACAGGATAGACAGATCCATCCGCTGAATAAACAAGATGTATTTGTGGTGCCTGGCCTCCTTTCTCCTGCACTTTTTGTCATCTGAATTTGATAACAGCACTATTTCAAAAGATGATATGTCAATTTTTATGTTTGTCCTCCATGTGCTATGATCTGCAGCCAGATTTTTTTTCATTGATAGAGAACTTCCCCAAAGAAGTTCTGCAAATATCTTTATATCTCAGCACTGGTCTGCCCTTTGGTCTCTTTCTGTCCTTAAGTTCGCCATACAATATTTTTTTGAGAATACGAATGTTTGCTATTCTTCTTACATGACCCAGCCACCTTAGTCTACACCTCCAAATTGTTCCTGTGATGGATGTGAGTTTGGCTCATTGTAAGACATTAGAGTTTGCTACTTTGTCCTGCCATTTGATGTTCATAATCTTTCGAAGGCAACTTACATAAAGAAAAGCATACAAGAAACTTGTGACATCTCACCCTAGAAGGAAATGAACAAAAAAACAAAAATGGATAACTGACGCCAACTTGAAGAAGACATGCGAAGAACACTACCAAAAACAACAATATAGATAATGAAATACAGAAAATGTGCAAAAAGTCAAAAGAAGACTGGTTCAGTCAAAAAAAGACTGGGTCACCAAAGATGTAGAGAAATCTAAAATATGGAAAGTAAACAAGATTTAAGAGGGATGCACACAGAAATAAAGAGAATGACTAATAAAAATAAAAAAGCCACAGAAGTATTACAAACAAAAAAGGAAAAATGCTAACAGAAAACAAAGATATAATCAACATATGGTAGGAATATATAACATAATTATTTTATGATGAAAGAGACAAGAAACCAATTATAAAATGTACTTCTGAAAATTGAAAGTGGAAAAAACTATACAAACAATGAAAAAGGGAAAAGCTGCAGGATCTGACAACATACAGATAGTGATGATAAAGGCACTATAAGATTTTGGCATTGAAATGATCAGAGATATATGCAATGACATATGCCATACAGGATACATACCAAATAAACTAACAACATAAACCTTCATTGCATTGTCTAAAAAGAATAGTGCAGTTGAATGCAATGATTTTTTAACAATAAGCCTAATGAGCCATGTAACAAAAATCTTGCTAAAAGTTACACAAAAAAGAATCCTGAATAAAATCAATATGGAATTAGAAGAAGAACAATTTGGATTTATGAAAAACAGTGGAACAAAAGAAGCCATATTCTGCATGAGGACACTAAATGACAAGTACACAGAAATAAACAAACAAATATATGCCTGTTTCATAGGCTACACAAAAAGCTTTAGATAGAATACACCACAAACAACTTATAGACTGCCTAAAAGGTATACATCTAGATGACACAGACATATGACTATTATGTAATTTATACTGGGAGCAAACAGCAATAATAAAATATAACAAAGAGAACTCTACACCCATTGATATAAAAAAGACAAGTAAAACAGGGATGCATCCTATCACCAAACTTGTTCAATCTAAACACTGAGCAACTCTTTAAAAACATCACAGAACTGCCAGGCTTAAACATTAACGGAAAGATATATCAAAATTTCTCTATGGCCATCTATTGGAGAGTTACATGGTGACTGATTACAGTACAGTTAAGAGAATTTGAAAATCTGAGTTAGCCTGATACAAGTAAAATTAATTAAGAGTGTTGGTCGGGGGTCTATATAACCAATAGGCTACTGGTACCATCAGCTACATTGTATGCCATTAACAGGGAAAAAACTGAGCATCCATAGAGTTGTCCTGTGCACAGTGAGGTTATTTGTATTAATCAGCAATCAGTAAACTATAAGTTTACATTTTCATCTTGATTCTTCTTGCAGCATTAGACGTTGTCGAGGGCTTGTAGTGTTTTTCGCCACCCATCTCTATTCTGGGTGAGATGTTCGATCTTATCTAATGAGTCTATGCCTGCCAACTTGGCTTCTTGTTCACATCTACATAGTGATAATCAGTGACCTTGATATCTCATCCTTATCCATAACTGGTTCATGATAAGTGACCTTCATGTTGATCTATTTACATTACCCTGGATTTTGCGTACCTAGGAAAGTATATTTGTACAAAACCCTAAAGGCTTGAGCCAGCTAAACACACTCTATTTTCATGTCTCAGCAACAATTCTCAAGTCTCCAAAACATGGACTAATGCAATGACAGTCTTTACTTAACGCAATATCAGTAAAATCACTTAGTTCTGTAATTTATGAATAGTTGTAATATTTGAGGAATGCTAGTAGATGTAATATGTGATGTTTGGAAGAGGTAGCAGATGTAATATGTGATGTTTGGATGAGGTAGCAGATGTAATATGTGATGTTTGGATGAGGTAGCAGATGTAATATGTGATGTTTGGAAGAGGTAGCAGATGTAATATGTGATGTTTGGGAGAGGTAGCAGATGTAATATGTGATGTTTGGATGAGGTAGCAGATGTAATATGTGATGTTTGGGAGAGGTAGCAGATGTAATATGTGATGTTTGGAAGAGGTAGCAGATGTAATATGTGATGTTTGGATGAGGTAGCAGATGTAATATGTGATGTTTGGATGAGGTAGCAGATGTAATATGTGATGTTTGGAAGAGGTAGCAGATGTAATATGTGATGTTTGGGAGAGGTAGCAGATGTAATATGTGATGTTTGGATGAGGTAGCAGATGTAATATGTGATGTTTGGGAGAGGTAGCAGATGTAATATGTGATGTTTGGAAGAGGTAGCAGATGTAATATGTGATGTTTGGATGAGGTAGCAGATGTAATATGTGATGTTTGGATGAGGTAGCAGATGTAATATGTGATGTTTGGAAGAGGTAGCAGATGTAATATGTGATGTTTGGATGAGGTAGCAGATGTAATATGTGATGTTTGGATGAGGTAGCAGATGTAATATGCGATGTTTGGAAGAGGTAGCAGATGTAATATGTGATGTTTGGATGAGGTAGCAGATGTAATATGTGATGTTTGGATGAGGTAGCAGATGTAATATGTGATGTTTGGATGAAGTAGCAGATGTAATATGTGATGTTTGGAAGAGGTAGCAGATATAATATGTGATGTTTGGATGAAGTAGCAGATGTAATATGTGATGTTTGTAAGAGCTAGCAGATGTAATATGTGATGTTTGGATGAGGTAACAGATGTAATATGTGATGTTTGGAAGAGGTAGCAGATGTAATATGTGATGTTTGGAAGAGGTAGCAGATGTAATATGTGATGTTTGGAAGAGGTAGCAGATGTAATATGTGATGTTTGGAAGAGGTAGCAGATGTAATATGTGATGTTTGGATGAGCTAGCAGATGTAATATGTGATGTTTGGATGAGCTAGCAGATGTAATATGTGATGTTTGGATGAGCTAGCAGATGTAATATGTGATGTTTGGATGAGGTAACAGATGTAATATGTGATGTTTGGATGAGGTAGCAGATGTAATATGTGATGCTTGGATGAGGTAACAGATGTAATATGTGATGTTTGGAAGAGGTAACAGATGTAATATGTGATGTTTGGATGAGGTAACAGATGTAATATGTGATGTTTGGATGAGGTAGCAGATGTAATATGTGATGTTTGGATGAGGTAGCAGATGTAATATGTGATGTTTGGATGAGGTAGCAGATGTAATATGTGGTGTTTGAAAGAAGTAGCAGATGTAATATGTGATGTTATGAAGTGGTAGTTCATGTAATACATGAAGTACTTATGTACATACTTACTGACTGATCGGGAAAGTTTGCACTACTCTGCAATGCTAAAGCACGAATCTTAAGCTCTGTCTTAAATGTCATGACTGCCTTCACCACAACATGATACTGGCATGAGCAAGAAGGGTGATCTGGTGTACTTCTTTTTTTGCAATTGAATGAAACCTGACACATGGCACATCCTGAAGTTATATGCTCTTGCTTACTTCCTACAGAAAGTACAATTTCTTTTTATATCACATTGAACAGTATAGTTAAGAATTAGCAAGAAATATGCTTGTATTATTCAGATTAATGATCATATACTGCAACTGGGCTGAGAGTGGCCATTTGTTCTTTGACCCAAGCAGGTGATGTGGAAGACTGCAATGCTATTCTTAATTTTCATGGTTCAACTAAAACAGCATGAGAGATAAGATCATAAATGAAGGACTGAGAAAGAGGCTATGAATAATTCCCGCTATAGAGTACGTAAAGAAAAACAGATAAAATGGTTTGGTCACTTGATAAGACAGAAAGACTAAAACATAACCCAATGAGCCTTTAATAAACGAACACCAGATTCAAGGGTAGACCACAAAAAAGAAGGATTTATGGAATATTAGAAACTCTAGGAAACATAACAGCGGCAGAGAAGAGCAAAATACCACAAATTACATCTCCTCTTGATGCTAAAAGGCAAATCAGGAAGGAAAGAAGAAGTTAGAAATCAGATCCTGTTCATCCTAGAAGCACTGGAATACCAAATTCTCTATCCAAAAAGACCCCACCACTGCAGGAACTATAACAATGAACATCTCACTGGCCAGTCTGTTTTGTCACACAGATTGTTACCAGAAAAGGCAGCTGGGAGGTGAAGTAGAGTTTTAACCCTAGATTATAATACCATCATCAAAATTACCAACTCAAAATACAGATTCTTGGAATTTGACAGACTGCTGCATGCAAAACATTCCCACCCCCCAATCCTATATACGTTCCTAATTACTACTTCAAGTAACCCCTGAGTGTTGGATTTCCTTTCTTTGACGTTGGATCAGACACAAATGTACACACTGTAAAAACAGTACTACAGTATCGTACAAAAGGGGCTACTTTTAAAAAAATATTTTGCTAATTTTCTATAAATTCTTTTTTTTTTCCCCTCATGACTGGGGAAATCTCCTTATCTGTTGGCATAGACATTAAAAAACTTTTGTAACACGGGATAGCCAGTGAGCAACGCTAAGAGGAAGCAGAAGATACGGTTGGATTGACAGACTTACAGCCGCCATGTGAATAGACAATGTAACACCTCATTGTCAGGTAGTCATGGCACAGCGAGTTTGAATTTCTGGCCATAAATTGAACATAAGTCAGGAAATGATCACAGCATATGATTCCCATGTCACTGTTAGGGTAAACACATAACTGTGTGGCAAAAATTCAAAGAAAATGTTATTTTCCAAACTCTATATGCAACAATTAAGTGGATACATTTTTATCAGGGTATTGTAAAAACATGACTGACAGATAGGTATAGTAATCTAGGGTCAATAAGCTGTGGGTTAATGGTCCTGCAGGGATAATCAAAAGTGCTTTATTTAAGACAGTGTGGTCCAACCCAGGGCCTGTGGACATATGTAGTCTGTGAGACTCATTTGGGTGAACCACAGTCCTCTTCTAGCGTTTCCATTAATAGATGATAATCCAATAGCCCCTTTTAAAAATTGTGTGTATTGGGCAAGTAAGTTAATATTTTCTGCAGGTTGTATAGTTCCCATCAGATGGCAGTATAAAATATTAAGTCTTTGTGTAGTTTCTGTTTCAGGAAATATAACAAGTGGTAATACTTGGACACTGATCCAGTTATCAGCAAGTCAACAGTTTCTTCCTTCAATTTGTGTGAAACAAAAGCCCCTAAATTCTGCACTTTGGGGTACTTGTACTGGGCATGTAGTCTTTATTTCCAGTCCTTGAGTTGACACAAACTTCCCCTCACTCATAACCTGCCCTACTTTCACAGACCTGAAAGGACTGTGGCAGTATATCTCATGTCACTTCATATTTAGCAGTAGGTAGACTAGGAATATATATATCTAGACAAGAATATTAGCACTCACTAATATAGAGGAAAGCATGGATTAGTATTCGGTAACTAAAGACACATGATGATAGTTTACAAAAAGAACTGACCATTCAATGAAAGGTGAGATGCACTAGAGTTAGCTGGGACAGGCAAGAGATATCTGATTACATGAAGAATGTGTAGTCAGCAGAATTTAGTTAAAGCTAACACTGTTTCTGGTGGGGAAAAGGCCATTGTTAGAAGTTAAACTTTTGACTCTGTTAGAAGTGGACAGATGTTGTGACCTTCATATTCCTTATTTTTCAAGGGAAAACAAAACTTTACCGGGGCAGGGATTTGACAATGAGACAAGTTGAATATGTAAAGGGAAACTGGGACTTCATTAGTAACAGCAGGAAAGGGAGAGCAGCAAGAGCCCAGATCAGATAGAGACAACAGAGAAATGAAACCCAGAGAACAGTTAGTGCCATGAGAAACGGTCATGACACAGGCAACAGAGTAAGAGAGAGTCAGCATACAGTTAAGATACTGAGACATTTGAGAGCTAGTTCAGTTAAGATTTCAGAACAGTGACAGTCATTGGAGGAACAGAGCCAGTTATATGCAGTAGATGGTCAACAGTCAGGATACAGACATCTAGTAATAGAACCTACAGTTGCAAAGGTACCAATATAAGATTTGCTTAATTAAGACCTGGACTGCCAAAAGTCAAGAGACAAATCTAGCAAGGAGGAACTCCAGAAGATATTTTAGTAATAATTTAATAAGACATTAAATATACTGGAGTTTGCCCTCTATTCATCAATGTTGATGTTTGTTGTTGTCTACCATGACATCCAATGCACACAAAAATATGGCTACAGGACTCATTTGAAAAATATTGTTTAAAGAAAAAAACTCAGAATATAAAATTATAAAGAAATCCCTTTTAAATATATTAATGATTTTTCTACCTTTTCCATCGTGAACATTTGCAGTCACAATGAAAATAGATACTCTTCTCCACTTTATAAACATCATTCATTTTGTGGTGAAAAGTGTATTTTAAAAATAAAACACCATTTAATACTTTCTCTTTTACATTATTTACTTGCCTTCATGCGAACATTTCAAGCAATGTTTTTTCTCCCTATTTCGAGTGAGTGACTTCTGTTGGTTGTCCAACATCTCCAGGCTTGTATTGGATGACCAAGATGTGATCCTAGATAAATAATCAATAATTATATCATTCAATCAGTTCAGATCTCAAATAATAAGCAACAGTTCTTCTTTCCTTCCTCATCTGCCTTTCAGCGTCAAGTGGAGATATAATTTGCGGTCTTTGGCTCTTCTATGCGTCTCTGCTGCTGTTATGTTTCCTAGTGCTTCTAATATTCCATCAACCCATCTTTTTCGTGGTCGACCCTTGGGTCTGGTTTTCTCACAATGTTTGTTGAAGGCTCATTGTGTTGTGTTTTGTTCTTTCTGCCTTGTCACGTGGCCAAATCATTTTATCTGTTGTTTCCTTATATATTCTATGGTGGGGGCTATTCCTAGCTTTTTTCTCAGTTCTTCATTTCTGATCTTATCTCTCAGACTGTTTCCTGTCATTCGTCTAACACATTTTATCTCTATAGAGGTTATTTTTCTTATTGTTCTTGCATCTAAGGTCCAGGTCTGGCATTGGTAGCACAACATTGGGATGAAGATTGTATTGTATAGTGCTCGATTTGCCTCCAGAGTTATTTACTTGTTGGACAATAGTGGTGATAACTGTCCGATGATTTGACAAGCTTTGTTGCATCTTGATTCTATCTCTGCTGTTTGAGAATTATCGTTTGTCATTAGACTTCCTGGCGCCACGATAGCTCAGTGGTTAGTGAACTGGACTACAAAGGACAAGGGGTAGGGTTCGATCCCAACCGACGGCTTCTGGGTTCACCCAGCCTTCAATGGGTACCGGATTTTTTTCTGGGAAAGTGAAGCGGCACAGACGTAATACTGACCACATTACCCCAAAAATCATGTGTCGAAGGTCTGTAAAATTTATGGTCACTAACACCATATTCTCTATACGCCACTTGGCGTGACGGGGGTACTTTATTTTTTTTTTTTACGGCACATTTTGAGGTGATGTGGTTGGTATCATGCCAGGCCATCTTTCCTTCCAAGAAAAATCTCTGGTACCCAATTTTAGAGACTGGATGAACCCTGGAACCTTGTTCATCAGAAAAAAATCTGCCACATCTGGGGATCGAACCCAGACCATTCTGATCAAGAAGCGAGCACACTAACCACTCAGCTACCAAGGCTTCTTTATATTTTTTAAGGACACATTAAAATTTTACCTCACCTCTAGTAGAAATATAACTTATTTTACCGTGGACTTTATTTGTGTCTACTTTTTTAGAGAACAATAGGTTTTATCCATTTGGCCATTCTCTCTAGGACACACAAGCCAACAGAATTAACTGTGCATCTGTGTACCTACACTAGGTATTATTGCTTTCTTTTACAATTTTCTTGTTCCTCTTTATGATTGTTTGAAAACTTTATTTGAATTCAAGTGTACTTTGCCCTCTATTTTACTGAGCATTATATTATTTTAAAAAGATGAAGGACTGATGCAGTAAAAAGTAAAAATTAGCTTGAAGGCAGGAGCTGGAACAGCCTGTTATTAGGCTCAGGGCACAACAGGTACTAAAGTCATTAAGTGGTCAGAACCAATCAGAAAGCAACAAAAACTACTGATTGTAAACTGCTAAGAATGACAGCCAAAATGAATAAATCTCAGAGATATAATGGTGAGCCCACCAGGCCAAAGAAATCAATTATGGAAGCTATAGAAGTAATCAACAGCAGAGCAAGCACAAGTAATGGTGATGACGGCTAAAAGTCAGACTGAGGAAAGCTTTGCCGCTGAACAATGTAAAAGAAATCACAGAACACCTTTCATAACAAAGAAAAACGTAAACTGAAGATATGTTAAAGCCTAAATATTGAATAGAACTGGCTTGTAAACAATTTCTCATACTGTCCTTTATTTGAGGAAAAATCCGGAAAATGCATACAATGTAAACATCCTGGCTATACCTGTAATGACACTTGTCCCGATGGTAATTTTGGGATACAGCGTGAACAGACGTGTTCTGATGGCTGTGACATCATATGTGACCCAGAAAGTGCAGACTGTACGTGCAAGGAAACGTACTACGAGTCAGATTGCACTCTTAAATGTCCGGACAACTGTTTCAACGACACCTGTGAACAGTCAATCGGGAACTGTACATGCAAGATAACGTTCTAAGGGTCAGACTGCACTCTCAAATCTCCGGACAACTGTTTGAACGAAACCTGTGATTCCCACGTTCAGAAGAGTCTGCCGACTACAACAAGCCCAAGCATATGGACACTTTAATGTGTTTCTGTGCTAGACATGGTTCATTTCTGGGTGTTTTTCCGTGAAGCCATGGCTCATATCATGATGTGTTTCTGTGCTAGCCATGGCTCATATCTTGGCTTGTGTGTGCTGGCCATGGCTCATATCTTGGTGTGTGTCATGTTAGTCATATCTCATATCTTGGTGCGTCCGTATTAATCATGTCTCATATCTTTATGTGTCTGTGTTTAGCCATATCTCATATCTTAGTGTGCACCAGTGTTAGTCATATGTCATATCTTTGTGTGTGCATGTCTGGGTTAGTGATATCTCATATCTTTGTGTGTATGTTTATGTTAGTCATATCTCATATCTTTGTGCGCGCATGTCTGTGTTTGTCACATCTCATATCCTTGTGTGTGCATGGCTATGTTAGTCCCATCTCATGTCTTTGTGTGTGCATATCTATGTTAGTCATATCTCTTATCTTTGTGTGAATGTCTATGTTAGGCATGTGTCATATCTTTGTGTGTGCATGTCTATGTCAGTTATATCTCATATCTTTATGTGCATGTTTATGTTAGTCATGTGTCATATATCTTGATGTGAGTCAGTGTTAATCATGCCTCGTATCGCTGTGTACATGTCTGGGTTAGTCACATCTCACATCTTTGTGCGTGCGTGTCTGCGTTAGTCACATCTTACATCTTTGTGTGTGCATGTCTGTGTTAGTCACCTCTAGTGACTCGGGCAGATGGTGCTCGTAAACCTGGGAGGGCCGACCATCTAAGGGCAGAATCCCCCTACAGAAAAGACAACCTGCTGCCTTGCAGGAAGATTGGGGGCAATCAAAGGCTAGGGAAAGCAAACCCGAATAAAATGCTGGCTGAAATCGGATGCACTGGGCCACTGGCGCAAAACACAGTGCAACGTATTAACAGGTGTTCAATCAGAGTGGATCTGGCGAACTCTACTTGTGATGTTCTGTCTGTGGGGGCGATCAACACACTTAGCCTGACAGCTGACTTCATGTGGGAGTCTGGAGTCCTATTCTGATTGAGTCTTGATTGCAGAGAGAGAGAGAGAGAGATACTGGAAATAAAATATTTCACCATTTCAGATAAAGTGACCTGGAAGAAACAATAATGGAAGACATGATTCTAGGAAAATGAGACAGTGGTTTACCAAGAAGAAGGTGGCTTCAAGATATCAAAAAAACCTTGACTGGGCTACTGTAGTTCGGACAATCCATGTTTAATTCCCACTGGAAGCAGTGTGAATTGTACTCATGGCTAGAAAAAAAAATACCCCTGCGGTCGACCCAGTCAATGGCAGAAATGGGTACCAGGATATTACTCTGGGAAGGCGAGGAATGCCGCCTCGCATCATGAGTTTCAATGCTTGAAATGATACTATCCAGATGTCTCTGAACACTTCTGGATAGGTGGCTGAGCACATATGGGTGAAAACTTGCGTTCTAAAACGCTGATTCAAGTCTCGTACTTTATCTTTACCTTGAACTTGACAAGAGAGGATGTAGGAGACGTGGTTGGAGAAAGAGATTCCTTCACATATGCTGTGATGAGAGCAACACAAATGACATATGACTTGATGGTGCAATAGATTATTTTTAATAGTTTTGTTGCTTTTGATGTTTTTTCAAACTCTGAGGCAAGTAAATTAGCTTAACATATATATGCGAACACCAAGCATATATATCTAGGCAGTAATTTAGATAAAGAGGGAGGAACAGAAAATGATACCAAAATAAGGATATCAAAAGCAAGAGGAGCTTTCGTTGCACTGGGAAACATATGGAAATCCAAAAAAATTAGGTTAAATACACAAATAAACATTTTCAACACAAATGTTAAGTCAGTCCTATTATATGGCTGTGAAACATGGAGAACAACAAAATTGACAATCACGAAGATACAGACTTTCATTAATGGATGCTTACGCAGAATAAAAGGATGGAAATGGCAGGACAAAATCACTAACATAGAATTATGGAAATGTACCAGTGAAATACCAGTGGATAAAGAGATACAGTGAAGATGATGGCGCTGGATAGGACACACAACGGAAGCCAACTGAGAGTATTACACAACAGGTCCTTTTTTGGAATCGCCAGGGGAAAAGACAAAGAGGAAGACCAAGGAATTCTTGGAGAAGACAGACAGAAGCAGAGATGAAGATGATGGGGAAAACATGGAATGATCTTAAAAGAATGGCAAAAAACAGAACGACTTGGAAAGTGCTTGTTGAAGACCTATGCTCCACTGGGAGCTAAACAGGTAGAAGAAGAAGACCAAGCATATGTTTTTGAAATAATAAATCAATTAGAGGATCATACAACAAAAGTCTCAACTGACCTGTCTAATGCATCCTCAATCTTATTTGCTTTAAACTCCTTCATAAGTTTTTCAAATCCCTTCTCTCTTACATTTGGTACACCATCGGAGAAGTCCCCTTCACTTAGCAAAGCAAAGACGACAAGATCTCTTCTACTGATGTTTAGAACTTCAGCAACATCATCCATGTTGTAGACAGTTGCAATCTGATCCTGTTTAAGTGTCAGAAAAGTAAAAAAAAAATACTAACTAAAACTATCTAATGGATCTCTCAGTCATTACTGATTAAACAAAACAGACAGAAAAAGTAAATGGGTCATGGAAAAATTAAATCTGAAGAAAGTAATGCATAAGAAGATAAGAATTTGAATAAGGAAAATTGTTGACATTTAAAAGATACATTATATGTAAGGAAAATCATATTTAAAACTTGAAGTGAATAAAGAAATGCAAAAAGAGATTTAATATTAAAAGTACAGAAGAAACTGTTGAAAAAAAAACAATATATATGAGTACAAGAATGTATCACCAAGAAAAGAAATGGAGAAAGCTCAGACACATTAAAACACTTTTGAAAAGGAAACCATTTTGATCTGATAGAGAACAATGTATAGTATAATGATGTTATAATTAAAACAGCTAATATATGTTTGTCAAAGTAACACACAAAGTGACACACTCAATTTAGCTAAATTAATGTTCTCACCTGATGGAAATTTATGAAGACAACACAATTTTGTATCAAGAAATTGTTAACAAACAAAGAGCAAAACAGAAACATGGTAAGCAAACAACTCTTCGATAAATGAGATATATTTGTTGCCTTTCTAAGCAACAATGAATCTCCACATAATAATTCTGACTACGCGTACACTCACCTTTCTATCTTGAAAAAGACCTTTGTACACTGTGTGGGCTCCATAAATTAAAGCATCTCCGTCATTAGTGAGGACTCCATCGACCAGCTATCAATGAACAAATTAGTTGTCACTGGTGATATATATATATATATATATATATATATATATATATATATATATATATATATATATATATATATATATATATAAATAATAAACTCTGTATACAACAATCCGTAGCTATAATTTTGATGAGAACCGAGTTAAGTGTAAAAACGGAATACAGAAAAGGCTGTTGTTAGGAAAAGAAAAGTTTCACAGGAACTTTTAAACACAGACAGATGCTCTGAAAATGGCAGCTGAAACTCTTGAAAAATAGAAAACAAAAAAATACCATATTGTTCATGGACACCCTGTCAAAAACTATGGTAGTGAGCAGCTACAAAAAAGTGCTCCCAGGTGTTTTAACTGAAATGCAGCACATGCTGTGCCAGCTGTGCAAAAGTGCTGTGATTCAGTGATTTAATTTCATTCCACTTTTATGGAAATGATGAGTCTGACAAACTAACAGACGAAAAAAGAGAACTATTCCAACCAGATATAATTATAAGTTAAGGATGAATCATGATCATCATGTGCCATACCGGTTGGCGTAGGCGATCATGTCCTTCCACAATCTTCTATCCACAGGGCATCGTATCAGTTCTGTTACTGACTGTTTTCCATGCCATGACACCAAGCTATCCAGTATTTTCTCTCTTTGTCGTCCGCGATCTCTCGTTCCTTTTATTTTGCCAGTTGTAACCAAGTATTCCAACTTTCCTCTTCTCATGATGTGCCCGAAGAATGTTGATTGTTTCTTTCTGATGTTTTATAGGAGCTGCCTTTTTGTATTGGCTTCTTTGAGAACTTCCTCATTGGTCTTTTTAGCTGTCCAGGGAACTTTCAACATTCTTCTGAGAAATCCCAACTCTGTGGCCTCTAATCGTCTTTTCATTTGTTTGTCTACTGTCCATGATTCGCTCCATAGGTCAGAATTGGTTCTATATAGCACCGATGAACTCTCTTTCTCACTTTTATTGACATAGATTTGTTGCATAAGATATTTTTCATTTTCTGAAATGCTATTTTGGCCTGAGCTATTCTGCTTTTTATTTCCTTTATTATTATTCATAAAGATGAATACTTGAAGCAATATTGTGAGGATAAGACACACAAACAAATGAAAAACAGAACACCAAAATTAAAAAGAAAAATAATGTATACTAGTAAAAATATTGAGATGCCTATAGGTCAAGGTCACAACAGATTAAAGTAATATTATTACTATATACTATAAAGTACTCTAATTTTTCAACACCCAATGGACAGAAATCTGTAATGAGTGTGACAACAGCTTTGGTACAATAATTGATGAACATCTGCTACAGGGAGCAAACAATAAATAGAGAAGACTCATAAGATCATTGTCTGTTGTCCTAGCAGGACAATATTATAATTTAGGACTTTTTTCCAGCTGTCATGGTCCAGGGTGAACTTTAGTAAACTTTTAGGACTTTAATGGTCCTAGGCTACACTTTGTCAAAGTTATTAGAAATTAAAATTACCACCAGTTTACACTCATATGTTATGGTCATTGACAATGCTAATACAAATTTAGCAACACAAGAGCTTCAGGAGCCTGGTATATTATACAATAAACATAAAATGGTATGGAGCAACTTAACTAATAGAAAAACAAGACAAACTACAATGTTTTGGCAAAAGCCTTCATTGGGTATAACAAACAAATTATACAAATTAAACAAATAAATGCAAGCTTGGTGTATTACAATTTTCACATTTTATTTTATTTTATTACAATTTTCACATTTTATTTTATTTTATTACAGTTTTAACATTTTATTTTATTTTATTTTATTCTTTTTTATACAATTTTCACATTTTATTTTTTTTTATTACAATTTTCACATTTTATTTTATTTTTTTAAATAATAATTTTCACATTTTATTCTTTTTATTACAATTTTCACATTTTATTATTTTTTTTATTATAATTTTCACATTTTATTCTTTTTTATACAATTTTCACATTTTATTTTTTTTATTACAATTTTCACATTTTATTCTTTTTTATTACAATTTTCACATTTTATTCTTTTTTATTACAATTTTCACATTTTATTTTTTTTATTACAATTTTCACATTTTATGGCATAGGATGATGACATTTTGGTAAACATTGGTTAAGAAAAAAAAAGGGTTTGTAATATCTACAGCTTTTGGTTAACCATTGCTTTCTTTAGACTTATTATAGCTGATGTCTAGAAAGTGAAAAATGTCTTGATAATAATGGTAAAACAAAGTAAACTGGTCTCCTTCAACACTTGCAGAGGTTAGAAGAGTAATGGAGGGGCATTTTTCTTTAACATTTTTTATTGTCTATGAATTTCAACTGTGAATTCTTTGCAGCAGTAAGCAAAACAAAGAAAATCCACATGTAATTATTGATGGAAAATCTGGGAATAATGAAATATATGAAAATTAAGCTAGTGAATGTTGAGGGAAAGTAGCACTTTACTTATCTTAAAAAAACACAGTGGTTACTTACATTTAAACGGTTTAATTCTGCACACATTTTTTCTGCTTCACCATCACATATCACAAATGGAAGTCCAAGGTTTGTCAACAGTTCTTTGTACTAAAAATAAACATGACTTTCTGTTTAGTAAGGTGGAAAAAGAGATGTGATAAAATCAGTGGTAGTGGAGAGGATAAACACTGCAGAAACCGACTGATTATTATATGAGAGGTCTTTTGGTTGGAATCAGGGGATGAGGCAAAAGGGAAGGTCAAAATACAGTTGGAGAAGACAAATTGAAACAAAGATGAGGAAGATATGGATCTATCTTAAAAGAATAGCATCAAACAAGAACGACTGGAAAGGATTGTTGAAGATCCATAGGAAGTTAAAAGGGAAAAGAAGAAGAAGACTCTTAAGTAGAAAAGAAATTTGGTGAAATTATTCAATGACAACACTCAGAGTAAGAAGTCTTGGATACAAGGTTATGTACAGCCAATTGCCAGACCAGGTGAAGAAACAGGGCTAATTTGTTGCTCACATGTGATCACTCTGCAGAATGTTTATGATAAGTTCCTAAGAAATTGTATATAATCTTGAAAGTTATAGCACTCTCACTTACACTTTTGGTGGCTACAGACTAACACAGATGACATAAGTAATACTTTATATGTATATATATATATGTATATATATATATGTATATATATATATATATATATATATATATATATATATATATATATATATATATATATATATATATATATATATATATATATGTATATATATATATATATATATATATATATATATATATATATATATATATATATATATATGTATGTGTGTGTGTATGTATATATATATACAAGGACGTGTCCTCTCACCACTCCTCTTCATCATATATATGGACAAATAAATCAGGAAACAACCAACAACAAGGACAAATCAAATAATAACATAGAGGTAGAAAACTCCAACATCAATGAGCTACTCTTCGCAGATGGCCAATGCCTAATATATGAGGATGAAAACCTGCTACAACAGCATTTAACATCTCTAGATAAAAGCTGCACAAACTACAGTATGAAAATTAACACAGCAAAAACAGAGGCTATAAGAATAAGCAAATTAAGACACCCATTAAACATCAAGATCAAAGATAAAGAAATAAAACAAGTAGAGGAATTCAAGTATTTAGGCACAATGTTCACAGAAGATGGAAAACTAGACAAGAGAAATTGACATGAGAATACAAAAAGCAAATGCTGTCACATACCAGCTTTAACCATTGTTAAGACATCCAAACATTTCTATGCCAGCTAAACAATAAATGATAAATAGCATCTTCATACTAACTTTGTGCTATGAAAATCAAACATGGACCCTTTCTAAATCACATTTAAGAAAGATCAATACATGTGAGATGCGATGCTTGAGAAAAGTAACAAACAACACAAGAAGAGATAGAATACCAAATGAAACCATAAGAAAAATGGTAGGAACAAAACCCTGCCAAGAATATATAGAACAAAACCCTGCCAAGAATATATAGAACAACAACTTAAATGGTTTGGCCACCTGGTCAGAATGAATCCTTACCAATCACCATCAAGGGCGTTCTTCTCGAGAATGCATGGAAAAAGACCAAGAGGAAGACCCAGAAGAAGATGGATAGATGCAGTGACAGAGACATGTAACAACAAAGGAAAATCACTAATTCAGACAATTCGAGCAGCACAAGAACGACAAATGATATAAACCACGACACCTTTTAGGTATCAGTGAAAGAGAAAAGAAGAAGATATTATATACAACTTTTCATGTCTTTACAGACAATTGGAAGCACTCAGATGCTGATGATTTTATAGTAACTGCCAAACATTTCATAAGATATTTCATAAGAAATGTTGACTTCTTTCTATTACAACTTTTGCTTATCACTTTCTCTCTCTATTTGTCATTGAAATCCAAGACTCTTTTGTTGCCAAGTGTTAGTGTCTTTCATTATAGGCCATAAATATTATATTAAAAGTTTTTTTAAAAATGTTTGTAAATAGGCAAAATTAATATTAACTTCACATTTTATTGCAATATGATGCACCAGGGGCAAACCAAGAAGAAGATGGTTTCAAAATATCAGAGACCTTGAACATGACCAAAAGAAAAATAGGAAATTTGGCTAGAGAAAGATTCTTTCTGATGGGATGTGGTGAATACAATACTTTTCAAAGTACATGCAACCTGATGATGGATCAATTAACTGGCATAATGACAGTAATAAATAATATATATTTAAATAAAACATGAACTTTATTAAATAAAACTATTACCTCCATGACAATATGATAAAACTGTTCTCTCTTCTTCCTCTTTTTCATAACAGGAGCATTGGGTCCATCAATCACAAACACAAGTGAGATGCCCAGTGATAGAAGATTCAGTGTTCTCATAAAGATCCCTCTGTCTCAGATAATTCAAAAACATACAACTAATGACAGCGATCACAAAAGTGAACAAATAGAGTTAAATGTAAGAAAATAAGTATTAATTTCATAAATAAGCCTATTTAATAATTTACATTTTAAAATGTAGGTATACTGTCTTTTTGTGCCAACTATGGAAGGAAAAGTTGCAAATAAATGGCATGAAGGATCACATCTGCTGCCACGGTTTATCCAGACCATCCTTTCCCACTTCAGAACAGGCCACTACAGATTTCTGAGCACCCTTTACCACCTGAGAATAACTTATAACCAACATTGATGAATGCCGCTGCAGAAGAGAGGCCTGACTGCAGAACACCTCCTTCAGTTATGCAACAACTATGCTAAACTTCAAAATCAAACCTGTCTCAACAACATAAATATACAACAAAACTTGTGATTACAATATGGAGACCTGGAGATGACTGTGAACTTTGTCCTGGCAACAGAGGAAAAGACAGAGCATGAACAAAAGCTTCTGAAACTTAGAGTGAAAGAGTGTGCCAATTTAATAATGATGATAATTACAAGAATTAGTAAAGGCCAAGTAAAGGGTAACTATTAACTGTACTGACCATAAAATATAAAATATTGAAATGGCAGTAACTAGACTAATCCTAAAGAAGTTTGTTAAAAATGTTGACTAGTTCAGTTTTAGGTAGTTTAATTTAGTCAATGGATCATCCTCATTGCACATGGAACAAATCCTTAAATGCTCAGATCTCCTCCACAATTAAGTCTCTTAGTGTGTGGAGACTGACAACTTCAGTTCTGTGTGGATTTGTTATTCTGCTACATATACTTGCACAGCACTTGTTTCTGGTATCTCCAATTTTGATCTGATATTCACGCAGCCTGGACATAGTTTCAGATTTATGATCATTGACTGAATCATTAGTTTGCACTGCTTCCATGAGTGCATTCAGAATGTCAGTCTGGTCCATTGCATGTTCACCATCCATGGCTGTCGTTCCAGCCAGGCTGTCAGACCATTCATTTTCTTTCACACCCGAGTATCCAGGAACGAAAATAAAACATTACCAGTCAGTCCTAAGTTCTTCAGTGACACCACACTAATTGTTTTCTATATCAGCCCCCTTCAATTTTCCTGAGCATGCTCATAGTCAGTCAGAAAACATACATGAGTAAAAGGTTATGTATCTCTAGCCATTCTATTGCCTTAGTTACTGCTGTGATTTCCATAGTCACACTACTTGTAGTTACAATGAAAGCACTGCTTTCCTCTTTTACTGCTTTTCCTTTGATCTGAGCCATGAAGCCCCATTAGTTCCAACTATGTTTAACAACAAACCTATCAGTATAGACGACTTCCAAACCCCCAGGTGAAATCTCATAGATCAAGACCTGCACTTCTGCCTCCACAGCCACATGATTTGTTGCCATGTATTCTCTGCTCAAAGTGATGTAAACAGAAAAGGATGAAGATCACTCTGATGGCACCAATATCAATCTTCCCAGGATTCATGGTCCCTGAGAGGGCACATCTGTTGAACAATGTCCTCACCCCAAACCATCCATGATTTTTTTCCTTTTGAACCTGCTGCCCTTTCTCCTCTCAATCTCACTGTGCAAAGGATGTTATACATTAGCACTGACTCAGAGGTAGCACATGCATGGGACATCATTATTCTGTTTCCATGGTGGGAAAATGAAGGAGATACTGCATCACCCTAAATGGTGTGAGTTTCAAGCATCCAAGTATGATGACCTCATTTTATATTCATTCCAGTTTTTCACTCTGTGTGCGAATGAGAGTTAGAATCTTTGGTTATGGAAGGCCCCGGTATCACTGCAAACGAATTAAAATCCATAATTGCTCACCGCCCGTGCCAGCGTGATCATCCAAATTAATATCTCATCTCCAAAAAAAGAAAGGTAACTGTAGTCCCCATCGTAGCAGTCTCAGCACACGCCAAAAGACATAAGGCGAAACCGTGCAGAAAGTGAACACAGCCAACGGTTCCCTATCATACGATATCATCATTCATCATAAACAAATGGAATATCGAAACATGATCAAAACAGATGAGACACACAGATCACGGTGTGCACAGAGCACTTAACTCAGTAGCTCCTGCAACAAAATCGACTTGGAATATGAGGGAACTACAACAAGGAACACTTCTCATACATAGCCTTCAATGATTCCTGCCACCTATCCACCATATGCCGGAAGTTCACGTCCTCCAGAAAATGATGATCGTCATATTTTTTTTTAATGTATAGCATGTGATAATGTTAGGCCATCGTTTTTGACTCCAATTCCGAACATATAAACACACAGTCGTCAGATTATCCCCGTCGCACATAAAACAACAGGCGTAAGATTAGCATATGGCCGGTCGAGGGATATATGATGAGCCATTACGATGACGTAGCACACACAACGTCTGCGCCCTTTAGATTCCTGATTACTCTAGTGAATGTAGCCTACAACGAACAAAACACAGTGCAAATGCCCTAAAGAGATAAAACTGAGGCTTACTTGACGAAGCAGTTCACACTAATAAGTAATATGTAAATAACTTGCGTCAAGCAATTCCAACAATTGTCATGAACAGCACCAATGTGATGTAAAGTGCAGATCAAGTCTAGACGGTTGAAGGTCGCATTCACAACACCTGATTTGTCAAAAAGGAATATTGTCGGCATACGACTTTGCTTTATCGGTGCAGATGTATTAAGTAGAACATCATTGTGACTTTAACGCAGAAAAGTGCAATGGAGAACCAAAATTAATCAGACCCTGAATGCACTTTCTGCAGTGATCGAGAGAACGTGAACTAGTTCCGCCATCTTAGGAACGGAACTTAGGAAATTCAGTTAGAATCATCAGTGCATACTCAACAACCAAAACCACAAATACTTGATATGGGAGAACGTGATGTTGTTCAGTCTGCCACCAACATTACCTTCAGTGCTGAGAGAACCTTCTTGGCCTTCATTACAATTTCACCTGTGTGCTGGGTGAAAGTAAAGCTTCCATCAAACTGTTTATATTGTACGGACCCTCACAACAACCTCTGAACCCATGAACACTAAAGCTGTAGGTATGTTGACAATATGGTTGATCTGAGAGAATCAAAACAAGTGTTACTGTTTTGGCCTAGTAACAACACATTTTTTTCTTTGCTACACATATAATGTTTGTTCCACTCTGTTTTGCACCTTATGGCTCAGTGTAACAGTATGAGATATGAAGATTTAATGCAAAAAATAACTGCCTGTCTGCATGTTTGATCCCTTGGGAGTGTTCAGGGTGCACTGCAGTCATTCTCAATTCATCCCTTTGTATACTATTTTCCTGGTTTATTAAAAAGTTGTCCCTAGAAGAGAGAAGCTTGAAGCTACTGAAACAGTACAGTAGCACCTGGAACAACTTTAATCATCATCATCATCTTGTACTATCTCTGTATTGAAGGCTGGCTACAATGAAGTGCCATTTCACTTTGTCTCTTGCTTTGATGTGCACACAGTCATAGATTCTTTTGTCCTTCTCTTGATGCTGCCATTCCACTTTGGTCTTGATCTTATCTGTCTAATTTATCTTGTATTTTCCCCTCAAAGATAACTTGCAGTTGGTTATTGTGTCTCCTTATAAATCTTACAAATTTCATTTCTCTTGTCTGAATTGTGTTAATTGTTTTTTCTTAATTTTCAGCTGTTTCAGAACTTTATTATTTGTTTCCTTTTCTGTCCATCTAATTTTTCCCATCTTTTCTGAAATCGACATTCAAGGGCTTCAGTTTTTTTTTCAGTTTTCTTATTTAGTGTTCATATTTCTATACCATACAAAAATGTTGTTGAGGATTCCCAAAAGCAGTATTGCATTTGATTTAGAAGATATCAAGGCAAAGCGTAAGATAAGAAGGGAATCAGTCTTGACATTTGTGAAACATGAAGATAACAGTATATTGTTTCCAGTTTATGTCTCACATGCTAGGAAACTAAAGTAGTGACCACTACAATTGTAACTTGACTTGTCTTCACAGATTTAACAGAATAAGTTGCAGAAAGGGCTCTTTTACTGCAGTACAAGAAATTGAAGTGGATCTGGACATATATAATGGCAAAGATGACTAGTTAAGTTACTAAGAAAGTTAACTTTAAAAAGGCAAATATTGTAGCAAATGCAACAATGATATCAATAATAACATATAACTATAATATAATAAAATTATAATATAATATTAATTTAAAACTATTTTATAAAAAAATGTATAATCATAACTTGAATGAGATGGCAATTAATTGCTGGAATATTTAGTTATATCCAAAGATTAAAGAGAAATCATGAGGGGGTTGGTTAATAACAATTTTAAAAAATTTAAATTGTAATACATGTCTCTCTTCTACCTTTTAGCTCCAGTGGAGCATAGGTCTTCAACAAACACTTTCCAAGTCGTTCTGTTTTTTGCAATTCTTTTAAGATCATTCCATGTCTTCCCCATCATCTTCATCTCTGCTTCAATCTGTCTTCTCCAAGAATTCCTTGGTCTTCCTCTTTGTCTTTTCCCCTGGGGATTCCAAAAAAGGGCCTGTTGTGTAATACTCTCAGTTGGCTTCCGTAGTGTGTGTCCTATCCATCGCCATCGTCTTCGCTGTATCTCTTTATCAACTGGTATTTGACCGGTACATTTCCATAATTCCACGTTAGTGACTTTGTCCTGCCATTTCCATCCCTTTATTCTGCGCAAGCATCCATTAATGAAAGTCTGTACCTTCGTGATTGTCAATTTTGTTATTCTCCATGTTTCACAGCCATATAATAGAACCGACTTAACATTGGAGTTGAAAATTTTTATTTTTGTATTTAGCCTAATTTCTTTGGATTTCCATATGTTTCCCAGTGCAATGAAAGCTCCTCTTGCTTTTGATATCCTTATTTTGGTATCATTTTCTGTTCCTCCCTCTTTATCTATATTACTGCCCAGATATATATAAGATTGTACGTCTAGTAGAGGTATTTCTCCTAGTTTTATTTGGTTATTGCCAACTGCATTAATTCTCATAATGTTGGTCTTATCTCTATTAATCTTTAGTCCTAGCTGTTGTGATCTCTCATCTAATATACTCATTTTATCTTGCATCTGTTGGTGACTGTGTGATAGGAGAGCTATGTCATCAGCAAAGTCTAAATCATCAAGTTGTTTGGTCAGTGACCACTGGATCCCATTTCTGTTGTTTTGAGTTATTTTCATAATCCAATCTATGGCCAGTAGAAAGAGAAATGGAGACAGAAGGCATCCTTGCCTTACTCCTGTTCTTATTTCAAATGCTTCTGTAAGCTGTCCTTCATGCACCACACTACATTTTGTTCCTTCATACATTGTTTTTATCAGGTTAATAAACTTTATTGGGATTCCGTAATGACTCAGCAACTTCCAAAGCATTCTTCTGTCTAAACTATCAAATGCCTTTTCGTAATCTATGAATCCAATATAAAGTGGGGATTTTAGTTCTAAACTTTGTTCAACTATTATACATAGAGTAGTTATTTGATCAGCACATGATCTGTTCTTCCTAAAACCTGCTTGTTCATCTCTCAAGTGTTTCTCTATAGCCTCTTTTAGTCTCTCCAGAATGATTCTGCCTAATATTTTTCCTGGCACTGATAGTAGCATAATTCCCCTATAATTTGTGCACTCCTGTAAACTTCCTTTCTTTGGTAGTTTGATCATATAACCTTCTCTCCAGTCTTTAGGTATTTCTTCCCTCTCCCAAATTTTTTCCAATAGATCATGTAACATCTTGGTAGAGGTGATAATATCTGCTTTGATGGCTTCCGAAGGAATTTCATCTGGTTCTGTGGCTTTACCATCTTTTAATAGTTTGATGGCTTTCATTATTTCTTCTTTGCTTGGTTTTCCGCAGTTAACGTGTAACTCTTCTTCTGCTGGTAGTATATCTGGAGGATTATTTGAGCCGGGTCTGTTCAAAAGTTCTTCAAAGTGCTCTTTCCATCTCTCCATTTGTTCCCTTATATTACTAAGCAGATTTCCTTTCTTATCTTTGATAAAGGCGTTAATCTGTTTGTATTTTCCACCTAATTTCTTTGTGCTGTTGTACAGTTCTTTCATATTCCCTTTATTTGCTGCTTCTTCTGCCTCTTTAGCTAATTCATCTATATATTTCCTCTTATCCCTTTTAATGCATCTTCTCACTTCTTTGTTCACCTCTGTGTAAGCTTCCTGTGTCGTGGCTTTATTACTTCTTGTTTTGCTTTTATTTATGTCTGCCTTCTTGTTCTTTCTTTCTTTAATTTTATCCAGGGTCTCTGCTGTCATCCATGCCTTATTCTGGCGTTCTCTTTTCCCCAGTGTTTCTTCGCATGTCTCTTTCCATATATTTTTTACCTGTTTCCAATGATCTTCTATATTTATTGTATTTTCTAGTTGTTGGAGGACTTGGTATTTGTTTGATATTGTGACTGCGAATTTATCTTTAATTCCTTGTTCTTTAAGAAACCCTACATTGAAATGCTTTCTACCCTTATTCGTTGTAGTATACCTTTTTAATTTAATTTTAAGTTTGGCTAACAGAAGATGATGATCAGAAGCTATATCTGCCCCTCTATATACTTTTACATCCTGTAAGGATGACTTAAACTTATTATTAATACATATGTGATCAATTTGATTTTCCGTTCTATGATCTGGTGACACCCATGTAGCTTTGTGTATTCTTTTATGTTGGAATATTGTTCCTCCTAGGCTCATTTGATTAAGGGCGCATAAATTCACAAATATCTCCCCATTCTCGTTTATATCTCCAAGTCCATGTTTTCCCATAATCTCTTCGAAGCCTCTGTTGTCTGATCCTACCTTAGCATTTAGGTCTCCCATCAAGATTATAATATCCTTGGCTCGTCTTGTATCCATCTGACATTGTAGCTGTTTATAAAAATCATCTTTGACTGAGTCATCTTTATCGTTGGTTGGTGCATAGCATTGTATAATGTGTAATTTTATTTTGTTTTTGGTTGTTCTAAATGTTGCTCTCACCAGTCTTGGTCCCACTGCCTCCCATTCTATTAGTGTCTTCTGTGCATTCTTTGATAGCATTATAGCTACCCCTTCGCTATGTTGTGCTCCTGGTTCCTGGTGTCCTGATGATAAAATCATCTCCCCTGTATTCAATTTTATTCTCTCCCCAGCCATCTTGTTTCACACATTCCCAGAATATCTATCTTGTAGTTGGTCATTTCTGCTGCCACTTGTGCCGCTTTTCCCTGTTCGTTAAGGGTACGAACATTCCAGGTGCCAATTCTGGATGATTTCCTGGTAGACAAAGGGTGAGTCGGCAACCCGGACTCCTTATGGCTTTCTCCGGATTGCGTCATACGTCTCTTAGACAGAGAGCCCTTCTCTTTCCTGGTTGACGGATTAACTTTATCTTTCTTTGACTTGTTCATGTTTGTGAAGTTTTTTTCGGCTTATTTTTTTACAGTATGGGATAGCCAGTCCCATGCCTAACCCTCCTTTCTCGCCTCTTACAAACATGCCTGGTAGGGTACAGCGCCGCTATTCTTTACTCCCCTTTTGGGCCCCGGCAGCGCACGGGCAGTAATACATGTACTGTGTACTTATTTTGTACTGTAGTCTAAGTGGGCCCTGTAGTTATAGTATTTAACTAGCCAGTTACTTGAGTAATTGGGGCTTTTAGTCAACTTTAGTGGGCACTTTTTTTTAGCGATATTTACCATTAATTAACTTTAATAAAATATAATTTGACTCTACAGACCTTCCAAAAGTCCTTTGAAATTTGCTAAAAATAAGCGGGCTGAACACTTGTGCAAGTGTACGCTGTGTTATTTAGTTATTATAATAATGAGTGAAAACGCTAAGAGTGAAAATGAGTTACAAGAAATGTTAGACATTATAGTGAAGGAAAGCAAAAATAAAGGACATAGCCTTAATGACAAAAAGACAGAAGTAAATGTAGCAACAAACAAAATGACATCACCACAATAGACAATAAAGACATCATCATCATGGGCCATGCCGGTTGGCGTAGGCGATCATGTCCTTCCACAATCTTCTATCCACAGTGCATCGTATCAGTTCTGTTGTTGACTGTTTTCCATGCCATGACACCAAGCTATCCAGTTTTTGTTGTATTTTTATCTTTCTGCCTTGTCACATGGCCAATCCATTTTATCTGTTGTTTCTTTATATATCTATTACGGGGTTATTTCTTGCTTTTTTTATCAATTCTTCATTTCTGATCTTGTTTCTTAGGCTGTTTCCTGTCATTCGTCTGACACATTTCATCTCAGTAGATGTAATTTTTCTTGTTGTTCGAGCATCTGGGGTCCAGGACTGGCATTGGTAGCACAACGTTGGGATGAAGATTGTATTGTAGAGTGCCCATTTTGCCTATAGACTTATTTACTTGTTGGACAATAGTGGTGAAAGCTGTCCCTCTCTCTCTCTGCGATCAGGACTTAATCAGAGTAAGATTCCAGACTCTCTCATGAAGTTAGCTGTCTGTTTAAGTGATTCGATTGTCCCGTATAGTTTCTCTTCCAGGGAGGTGGGTGTGGACCACATTGCTCTTCTCAGGTCTGTATACTGGGGTAATCCTGTTGAACATGTTTTGTAGTCATATTGTCCAGTGTACAGTGGCATAGGCTGGTTGTACCTATTTTGAATTTGGTGAACATGTGATTTCTCATTCTATTGTAGCCGGTGCGTAGGCAAAGTATGATGACTTGATCCCTCCTTGATGGTATCCGTCGCTCTCGTTATGCTTTGGGTGTTCTTGTTTCCATTTTTCATGGTACTGACCTTTGAGGATGGATTTGGATAACTGAGCGGATGGTTCTCTTGTGGTAATCTCCCTCCCTCTTTAGCTAATTTGTCTGCGCATTTGTTCCCTTGTATATTACAGTGTGATGGTATCCACTGAATGACTACTCTCTGGAAGTTATTGCATAGTTGGTCCAGGGCTGTTCTCAAGTCATCTAGTTCATTGTTCTTGGGGCTTTTTAGAGCTGATAGTACTGACAGTGCATCAGTCAGAATCATCAATTTATTGAGCATGTTATTTTTGTGTTGAGTAGCCAGTGTTGCAGCACCTCTGATGGCCTCAGTTACTGCTTTAAAGTTGTTTGAGAATTTCCTAGTAGCTATTGACTTGGTGATCTCATCCTGGTTATTCAGCATCAAGAACACACCACCCCCTCCATTTCTGGTGGCATTTGTAGCAGAGCCATCTGTGTATATGTGGGACCAAGAGTCCTGTGGATAGGTATCGCGTATGTGTTTTTCTGCTACATGTTTTCTTTCTGTGTCTGATTGGTTGCCTTTTTTCATGATTCCTGTTATATTTTCCTTAAGTTCTGGTATTTTATGTTTCCCATGAGGAGACATATCAGATGGGCCCAAGGGTTTAGGTATTGTTTGGGAAAGTACTGGGTCTCCAGTAGTTAGTTCATTGGCAAGTGCAGCAAAGTTGCTCCTCTTCAGTCGTACAATTCCGAAACCAGTTATTCTTTGGTGCATGGGGTGACTAAGGAGCCTTCTATATTTCTCCGCTTGTTGCAATACTTTAGTGACCCATCTGTCATCTAAGGGTTGTAAACCTGTTACTGCTTCTTGAGTCTTGATAGGTGTAGATTTCATAGCACCAGTGATGATACGGGCAGCTTGGTTCTGTGTTCTGTTAATTTTGCCAAAGTGTGACTTGGAATCCATAGCCCAGGCTGTGACTCCATACTCTAGGACTGGTCTGACTCTTCCTACATATAGTCGCTTCAAGATATTGCTGTCTACTCCCCAGTCCATTCCTGCCAATTTCTTCACAATATTAGTTCGTTTTCTGGCTTTTTTTCTTGGTCTGTCTATCTGATTTTTCCAAGTCATTCTGCGATTCATTCAGCGAAAAGCCTTCTCCATGTCGACCCACACTGCCAGTGTGTGTTTCTTTTCATGTAGAGCCTCCTCTATTTCCTGTGCGATGTAGGTGACCAGGTCTTCAGTTGATCTGTGCTGACGGAAGCCACTTTGTTGTGGTACGATTTGTTGTTTTGTCTCCAAATGCCACATAAGTCTTCTGCTAACCAGTCTTTCCATGCGTTTACTCAGGCAGCTCAGTAGGCTAATTGGTCTTTAGCTACTTGGGTCTAGTGGGTCTTTTCCACGCATGAGGATGGGCACCATTATAGCTTCTTTCCAGATTGCCGGCACATGACCTCTCTTCCAGCTAGCATTTATTATCCTTAGAAGCTGGCCCTTAGCTTTCTGTCCCAGATTTATGAGCATTTCATTGGTGATTCCATCTTTACCAGGGGAACTTTTGAGCTTCAATCCTTTGAGGGCAACATCTAATTCAGTTCAAGCAAAGATGGTCATCTGATGCTCTTCTGGTGCTAAAGGCATGTGTTTTGCATCTTGGTTTTCCCATCTTGCAGCTTTCTGTTTGTCTATTGGAATGTTTATTCTACTAATGTTTTTGTAAGTCTCTATCAGTAGATTTGCTGCCCTTTTGCCTGTGTGGAAGTTCTGGTTGTGTGCTAACGATATTGAAGGTCGGCAGTTGTTTTCGTCGCTCAGAGCTTTCGCAAGTTTCCATAGTTTATGACCATTTTTGTCTAGATTAAGGCTCTCTGTTTTGTCTATCCAGCTCTGTCTTGCTGATACCATGACCTCACGTCTGTATTTGGCAGAAGCTGCTTTGTAGGCAATGTTGCTCTCTGTGTTGCGTGATGTTTCAGCTAGTTCTCTGGCAGAGTCCAGTTCCTCTTCTGGTATTTCCTTGCTCCAGTATGGCTTGTAGTTTCTTCTTGCTCCTCTAGGAATGGATTCTTTAGCAGCGCTCAGGATTCCATTTGTTAACCGCTCTATCATATAATTGACCTTCTTTTTGTGGGTGTTGATAAGTGCAGTATATGCATCAGAGAGCCTGGCAAACTTTGCCCAATCTGCTCTCTTATAGTTCCAGCGGGGGAGAGGTATTTGCAACTCCTGTTTGTGAGCAAGATCCACTGAAAGTTTGACTGGTCTGTGGTCACTATCTCCAAGTTGGTTCAGTACTTTTCTGTTTATTTTGATGGATATGTCTCCAGTTGCAAATGCTAGGTCGGGAGTGAAAGTTGTTTTCCATCTTCTTGAGTAGAAGGTTGGGGGCTCCTCTCTAGAGTTTAAGAGGAATAGGTTGTTGTCTATTTCTCATTCTTCCACTTCTTCACCTTGAGCATTGGACTCCTTGTATCCCCATCTTTCAGAGTGGCTGTTAAGGTCTCCTACTACTAGACACTTTGATGGTGTTATTTCCATTGACTCCAGCTTCAGCAATTTGTCATTAGGACAGTAAATGTTAAATACCCTTATACTAGCAGAGTTAATATATAGGTCTGTACCAATGATCTCTGCCTCTCCGTTTGTGACTACCTCTATTAGTTTTGCAGGAATGGAATTTTTAATAAGTATAAGAATTCCACCCTTGTGACCTTTCCTGTCCTGTCTAAATGTTTGGTAGCCCCTGATCATAAATCTGTGCCGAGGATTAAGGTGAGTTTCCTGGATGCATGCAATGTCTATCTCCTCTTCTGCTAGTCTGATTGTTAGGATTTGTTTTTTGTGGTATATGCCCTCCACATTCCAGTGTATTATATTCAGCTGTTTCCTGAAGCCTTTCTGGTCAGCGGTAGTTTCACTCTGGTCCCATTTCCTAGCTCTCCAAAATGGGTCAGAGTGACCACCAATAACTTGGGGTGGACCCCTTCATGGCACGTGGCCCAGCATTCCACCTGCCTGGGGAGACTCCACAGACAGAACATCACAATTAAAGTCTGTTAGATCCATTCTGATTGAATACCTGTTAAAACGTTGCGTTGTGTTCTGCGCCAGTGGCCCGGTGCATCTGATTTCAGCCAGCATTTTATTCAAGTTTGCTTTCCTTAGCCTTTGATTGTCCCTAATCTTCCTGCAAGGCAGCAGACTGTCTTTTCTGTAGGGGGATTCTGCCCTTAGATGGTCTGCCCTCCCAGGTTTACGAGCACCATCTGCCCAAGCTTGATGTAGTTATTAGTTGGTCATTACACCATCACCATCACACATCAAACAACAGACTATAAGTCCCTCACAACTAAGACAAACCTCCGGGAGTCTCACCGATACTGACAAGTCATGTACGAAACCCCACTCCATCTTTTATTGATTAGAGTACGACCGTCCTAGGGCTATGCAACTAACGTGATGACGTAGCTCACACAACAATGGTTGCACTCACAATATCCCAGTTACTATAGTAAAAGCAGCCAACAGCATGCGAAAAACTGATGCACAATCTCCAAAATGAAAACTGCTGCTGACTAGACAGAGCAGAGTGTAGCAAGGAGTTGTACCATGCAAGAACTTGGCGTCAAACAATTACAATGACGGCTTTGGAAAGCACACGATGTGTTGACGTAATTTACATATAACACTTAGGCAGGGGAAGGTAGCATTCACAAACGTTTGACTTGACAATGAGGAACATTGAGGTAAGTGCAACCTGTCATCATCGGCGAACTTTGTTAACTGGATCAGTTGATTAGCTCAGATGCAGAAAATTACACCACAGAGCCGAAGCTAATCAGTTCCCTAATGTAACTTCTGCAGCGGTCCAGCGAACGTGACCTCATTCCAACTTGTTTGGAAACAGAAGACGAAAGCTGTCCAATGATGTGACAAGTTCTGCACCTTGAGTCTATCTGTGATGTTTGTGAATTGTCGTTTGTCATTAGACTTCCTACGTATTTAAATTCCTCTACTTGTTTTAGTTGTCAGCCGTCTATAATTGCGTTGATGTTCTGTTTCTCTTTTGCGATATGCATGACTTCTGTTTTGTTGATGTTGATTTTCATGTTGTATTTTGTGCCTGTGCAGTTGAATCGATTTAAGAGTTCTTGTAGGTCATCTATTTTTCAATGTACTAGTGCCTGATTGTATGCAAGTAGAAGCTCTTTGATCTCCTCTGTCTCTGATGGGTTGGCTAACCTGCATATATATAGTCTATGTATGTAATAAACAGTAGGGGGGGATAGTACACACCCCTGTCTTATGAATAATTGTTGATATTAATTATTTATTATAATTATGATCAGATCATTGTAATGAATTCAATGATAATAGATAATTAAGTTTAATTTCAATAATTTATTTTATTTTCTTTTATATTAATTATAATACTTAGTAACTTAGTTACGTTATGAAATATGTAGATTATATTATTTATCAGTCATCATATACTATTACTATATTTTTAAAGTAAATTAAAGTGACCAATGTCTAATTCCTTATTCTACATCATATAATAATAATAATTATGTGCCATACCAGTTGGCGTAGGTGATCATGTTCTCCCACAATCTTCTATCTACAGTGCATCATATCAGTTCATTTGTTGACTGTTTTCCATGCCATGACACCAAGCTATCCAATATTTTCTCTCTTTGTTGTCCGCGATCTCTCTTTCCTTTTATTTTGTCCGTTGTAACCAAGTATTCCAACTTTCCTCTTCTCATGATGTGCCCAAATATTGTTGATCGTTTCTGTCTGATGTTTTTGAGGAGTTCCCTTTTTGTGTTGGCCTCTTTGAGAATTTCTTCATTAGTCTTTTTAGCTGTCCAGGGAACTTTCAACATTCTTCTGAGAAATCCCATCTCTGTAGCCTCTAATCGTCTTTTCATTTGTTTGTTTACTGTTCATGATTCGCTTCCATAGGTCATAATTGGTTCTATATAGCACCAATGAACTCTCTTTCTCACTTCTATTGACCTAATTTTTACGTGTTGCACTTGTTTCAGAGTTGTCCTGTTTTTTTATGTTGCATGATAGTGATGATTGTTTCTTTGATGAGACCATTACTTCTGTTTTCTTACTATTCAGACTGAGACCCTTTTTGTTGCTTGAAGGTTCTGTGTCTTTGTTTGAATTGCTTAGCTCTGGTCTTTCATCATCAATGAGTTGACTGATATATTCTGTCCATCTTTCCATTGTCCTCTTCTGTCCCATTATTATATTTCCTTTCTTTGATTTCACACATCCTGAAACTTTTGCATCTTTTCTTCCTGTTAATTCATTTATTTGATTGTGCATAAATTTTGAGTCTTTCTTTTGTTGTTTTTCCATTTCTTCACATTTCTAGAATGCTTAGCACCATAGTAGATGAATCCTTCCTTTAGCACCCATTCATTTATACTTACCAGTGCACAAAAGACAGACATGTGCACCTGTGGACAAAGCCTAGAAACTGAAACACATTCTGCAATCATTTTAGCCCTAAATGGAAGGCAGAGAAAATATGCCTTTTGAGATATCACTGTTTTATGAAACACTAAGTGGCTCTAATGAGGACAAAAATTAACCATGTGGTTCATCAAAAATAAGTGGACAAGCTGAACAAACTGTATCACACATTCCTGTATCACACAAGCCTGCAGCCAGTACTTTGAATGATGAACATTGACTAAATTGAACTAAACGCAGAACTTTATTTTTAAGTGACCAATGTCCAATTCCTTATTCTACATTATATAATAATAATAATTATGTGCCATACCAGTTGGCGTAGGCGATCATGTCCTTCCACAATTTTCTATCTATAGTGCATCGTATCAGTTCTGTTGTTGGCTGTTTTCCATGCCATGACACCAAGCTATCCAGTATTTTCTCTCTTTGTCGTCTGTGATCTCTCTTTCCTTTTATTTTGCCAGTTGTAACCAAGTATTCCAACTTTCCTCTTTTCATGATGTGCCCAAATATTGTTGATCGTTTCATTCTGATGTTTTTGAGGAGTTCCCTTTTTGTGTTGGCCTCTTTGAGAATTTCTTCATTAGTCTTTTTAGCTGTCCAGGGAACTTTCAACATTCTTCTGAGAAATCCCATCTCTCTGTGACCTCCAATCATCTTTTCATTTATTTGTCTACTGTCCATGATTCGCTTCCATAGGTAATAATTGCTTATATATAGCACCGATGAACTCTCTTTCTCACTTATATTGACATAGATTTGTTGCATAAGATATTTTTCATTTTCTGAAATGCTATTTTGGCCTGAGCTATTCTGCTACGTGGAAAACAAACCAGTGGAAGAGATTGATCACTTTATCTATCTCGGAAGTCACATTGATCGAGAAGGGGATACAAGCAAAGAAATTAGAATCAGAATAGCTAAAGCAGCAATGTCTTTCAGAAGCCTTGAAAAGTTGTGGAAATCAAAACTAATCAGCACAAACACAAAACTTAGACTATTCAAATCAAATGTACTATCAACCCTTACGAATGCGTGTGAAAGCTGGAAAACAACAAGAGATATAGAAACAAAGTTGAACGCATTCGAAAATAAATGTCTAAGGAAAATACTTGGTATAGCGTGGAACGAATTCAAAACAAACGAGGAAATTAGAGAAATCGCCAATCAACCACTAATATCTTCAGTAATAAAGAAAAGACGATGGTCATATGTTGGACATGTGATGAGAAGAGATAATAACCGAATAGCAAAGCAAGCCCTCACGTGGTAAACAACAGGTAAGAGAAAAAGAGGAAGACCCAGAGAGACACTGAGAAGAACATTGCTGAGAGAGGCAAAAGCAGCAGGAATCGGCTCCCTCAATGAGATAGAGCTGCTTGCACAGAACAGAGACAAATGGCGAGATTTGATAAAATATCTTTAAAAGAATTGAAAACTGCTAGAACAAAAATTCAGGTAAGAGAAGGAGTATCTTGGTCTACGCCCTATGGGCCGGCCACGGCTCGAAAGGTCAATAGATAGATAGATAGATAGATTCTCCTTTTTATTTCTGTGGTGCATCTTCCATCTGATGTTATTATTGTTCCCAAGTATTTTACGTGTTGCACTTGTTTCAGAGTTGTCCTGTTTATTTTTATGCTGCATGATGGTGATGATTGTTTCTTTGATAAGACCATTACTTCTATTTTCTTACTATTCAGACTGAGACCATTTTTGTTGCTTTCTTTTACTATTATGTCTATCATTTCTTGTAGTTCATTCTCTGTCTCTGCTATTAAGACTGTGTCATCAGCATATCGAAAATTATTTATGTTGTGACCATTGACTTCAATTCCTTTTTTGTCTACTATTGATCTCATAATATGTTCGCTGTAAAGTGAAAACAAATCCAGCGACAGAACACAGACTTGTCTGACTCCTAGTTTTATAAGTTGAAATTGTCCTGTTTGGTTGTTAATTCGTATGGCTGCTGTTTGTTGCCAGTACATGTTTTTTATGATTCGCAGATCCTTGCCATCAATGTTTAATTTCTCCAGCATATTGATTATTTCCACATGCTTTACTTTGTCAAATGCTTTTGTGTAGTCTATAAAGCACATATATAGATCTTTCTTTACCTCTATAGATCTTTCTATCAATGTTCTTAAGATGTATATATTGTATTATTGGTGCCCTTTCCTTCCACAAATCCACATTGTTCCTCACTTATTTCTGGTTTTATTTTGTTTCTTACACGTCTCATGACGATTCTTAGTAATATTTTCGTCATATGGCTCATGAGACTATAATGCGATGGTCTTCACAATCAGTGGCGTCTGACTTCTTCGGTATGGCGACAAAGATAGATTTTAGTAGATCTTCAGGTATGTGTCCAGTGTTATATATGTCATTGAGTAGCAGAATAAAGACAAGTGGAACAAGCAAAAGCAGCTTTCCAAAAAATGAGGAAAATACTGTGCAATCCATATTTGACAAAAGAAACAAGAAAAAGAGTTCTTAAATATTATGTAGAGCTAGTCTCAGCATATGGATATGAATCATGGACAATAGGATAACAGACAAGGATATCACCGAAGGTTGTAGAAATGTTATTTTACAGAAGAATATTGAGAATACCATGGACATCTAAGAAGAGTAATGAAAACGTTCTGAAAGAGGTTAAGGCAAAGAGAGAGATAATTTCCAATATTAGGAAGAAATAATAATAATTTTTTAGCCATGTAATGAGAAGAGAACAACTGGAATATATTGTAACAACTAGCAAATTGAGGGACGATGAGATAGGGGGAAGCAAAGAGAAAAGATACCAGACAGCTTAAGAGAATGGCTTGGCAGAAGGTCAACAACAGAAATGATAAATAACTGTCGTGATCGAAAATTGTAGAGAGACATGATCACCTACCCCAGCAGGCATGGTACTTGATGATGATAATAATTATTGTAATTTAAGGATTATTATAATACTAAAATTATTAAAATATATATATATACTACTATTATTTATTAAATATACTTCATTTTAACAAAAGATTGCTATTCTGATTATCGTGTTATTATTAATATATCATATGTTTGATAAAATATCTTTACAGTATTTTACAAGAATTTAAAACTGCTAGAACAATGGAACAAAAATTCAGATAAGATGATTATACTACTTATACTTACTATCATGCCCTATCCGGCTACGGCTCGAAAGGTCAATAGATAGATTTAATAGATAGATTAATATATCATACATATGTGACATGCGTAATAGTATTGTACAATGTAAATACTGTAATTAAAAAAAAAATATGATGTTAATTAAATAACAGACCGGCAGCAAAGATAAGAAGCTGGAATTTGTTTGGAAGACGTCACTGTTGAACACTGGACAATCCATGAACTAAAATCCACAGCTAATTTCATTCCTTTGCACGATTTCAAGTTAATTTCTTTACCCACTGGGTTCAGAAGTGCCCACAAACCACTTACTCCCATTTTAATAAGAAATTTATGTTGCACAATGCAAGTTCATTAAGTGAGAGCAGTTACAATCAGCCACAACCAGTTGTTTACACTGAGCAGACGCTGGACTGGAGAGTCCAGGGCCAGGGAGTTTCCAGGAAAACTTCCGGAAGTTGATGCGCTCTCTAGAAACTCGGAGAAACTGTTACAATAATAAAAAAAAAATTATTGAATTACTAAATAGTTACATAAGAGATAACAACTGAATAACAAAGCAAGCCCTCAAGTGGAAAACAATAGATAAGAGGAAAAGAAGACGACCCAGAGAGACACTGAGAAGAACATTGATCAGAGAGACAAGAGCAGCAGGTGTCGGCTCCCTCAATCAACTCAATGAGATAGAGCTGCTAGCACAGAACAGAGACAAATGGCGTGTTTTGATAAATATTTTTAGAAGGATTGAAAACTGCTAGAATAAAAATTTAGATAAGAGAAAGAGTATTTGGGTCTATGCCCTATGGGCTCGGCTAAGGTCAATAGATTAGGGTGACCATATTTTCCCCCATTGTTTTCGGGGACATTTGTCATATTTTTTACATTTCAGAGGATTTTGATTTTTTTTTTTTTTGCTTATTTCTGAGACTGTCCAACAAAATCGGGGACGAACGATATATATATATATATATATATATATATATATATATATATATATATATATATATATATATATGTGTGTGTGTGTGTGTGTGCATATATTTATTTATTTATATATATTTATAATGTATGTGGGCGGGTGTGTGACTGTGTGTGCGCAAGAAATTTTGTGGATGCAAAAAAAAGATAACTTTAAATTTCATAACTGTGTTTATTTGCTATTTTATTTTATTTTTGTTAATATTCACGGTACTTATGCGATACACGCACTTATAATTATACTCTTTATAATGAAATTACAATAGCTAGTTTTGTTTCTCAATAACAAAAAAAGTTTAAAATAAAATTTTTTTTTTAACAACATATAGATATCAATTGCAATATTAAAGTAATGTTTACAGACAGTACCTTATTTCTACTGTAGAGGTTGTTGCCTCAGCGTGGTACTTGTTTTTTGAGTGTATCTTTCTCAGGATCTCATGATTTGAAGCGAGTTTTTCACTGAAGCTTTCACGCGATAAATTAATATTAGTGTTTACTGTTAACATGGCTTGTACTTGTACCATGCTCACATTAATCCGTGATTTCTCTACGGACCAGACGTAGTTCGTTTGAGAAAAATAGTCTCTCTACGGATGCATTGCTGCCAGGTAAGCACATAAAAAGTTCAAGAATTCTCTTCACATTAGCATGTGGTACATTATTTTCTTTCAAGTACCTGAGTACTTCATTCCATTTTCTACATGGGGCTTGTAACTGAACCACTCACATTCTTGTTGCAACAGATGGCCTCGCAAATAAGTAAATTCATCAAAGCGCTCGTCACGATTGACATGACATTTACAACTTCATGACACTTTGAAGATATCTGTTCCACTGCATTATCAAAATGTTTCCTTGCAGGTACATTATCCAAGAGAAGGCAGCTCAGTTGTGACAAGTCTTCATTGTGCTTTGATACAAAAATGCAAGTAATGTACAGCAATATTATAGAATTCTTTACTTATTTGGAAATACCTTTCCATTTGGATGTCACCACTTTCTACTAAATCAGTTAACAAACTCTTTACCATGTGTGGGATGAAATTTTCATCGCGTCGAGTTTCTAATTTTATAATGAGATTGTTCACAGCTAGTGCTGATTCTGTTGCACTCTTGTCGTCGCCTTCAATCGCCTTAATTGTTTCATGGAAGAGTGATGCGTGAGAATGAGCAAAGCTGAGCCAAAGCTCTGATTCACTGTTTTCAAAGAATTGTTTCAATATTGCAGGACAGTGTGTTTCTGACAAGAAGAAAGATCTCAGTGATTGATACAGTTTCAATATTCTTTTCAAGGCTGGAAGTAATGACAACCACCTTATATTCGAATAACCTAATAATTGCTTAAACTCCTATCCAGCAAATTCACAGAAATCTTTTAGGCGTTCTACACGAACCGTGCAAATGTGAAAGTATCCAAATATTTTTGTTACAATCACTTCCATATCCATAAGCATGGCATCAAACGCTGTTTTTGCACAATTGTGAATTATGTGTGCATTGCAACCAAGACCCATTATGTGTATGTTTAACTTGGACTTTATTTTAGTTGTGACATTATCTCTCCCTTTCCTCAACAAGCCTCCAAAGTTTTTATTTGTATTGTCTGCTGAGAGTCCAACAATCTTTTTGTTTAAGTCAAAATTATCAATTGCTTTCAACAATTGTTCAGATATTATGTCGGACGTTTTTCCTGGGATATCTATGAAAGCAATCAGTTTGGTCTTTACTGGAGTTTCCAGCTCATAAGCCTGAAAATAACAAACGAAATCTATAGGAAGTAGCTTAACATGTTTATGATTAGATGTATCGCAAGACAATGTTAAGAAGCTGACATATTTGAGGTCAATTTTTAGTTCATCAATAGCCCAAGGAGCAAAAACATTGGTAATTATGGATTCACACTTTGTTCTTGCACAGGAAAATTGTTTCGTTGAAAATTTCTTTTGTAGAATTGTTGTACAATCCATACTGCGGAAACTATAATTATGAAGTACTGTATGATATGCGAAGGTTCCTTCATGAACAGCTAGAGTGTATTCATCTTTTGAGGGTTCTGTTTTACAAAAAATAATTTGTCATACACCCAGACTGATACTTACAAAGCAGCGCATCCTTATGCTTTTTTTGCCTGTAGATGATAATTATTGATGTCCTTCCACCACTTGCTATAGAAAAATGTGAACTACATATATTACATTTCACTAGCGTTCCATCCTCTAAAATTGCTTGTATAATAAATGGAAATTCAGCTTTCAGCGAATCACTAAAATGACACTTACGTTTTTTGGAAAGCATTGTTTTTATGCAACAGACGTCCACTGATCACAAATATAAAACACGACTGCACTGTACTGTCATTGATTCGGACTGATTTGAAAATTGGCCGGGAAAGATACTTTGGCGGGAGATGTCCGGAAAGGCAGGGGTGGGGGGAGAGAGAGAGTGTCTGCTTTTTTTTTTTTTAATTAAATCCATCCCAATATAAGTCAGTGGCTGGAATAGAAGTGACGTAGCACCGCGCTTCAAGAGTTCAAAGAGCTATCTCCGACACAACGCGTCCAAGTCTTCTCTTTAATCTTCCTGCTAATGCCGCCCAGTCTGGGATAAAGAAACACAACTCAGTAACGTCCTAGTGATTATTTTAAAATAGGGCCGATTCTGTGTATGAACATTTATTTGTTCACTGAAATCGGGGACAAAATCGGGAACAAATTTCTTTCGGGGACAACTTCTACACTTCGGGGACTGTCCCCGAAAATCGGGGACGAATGATCACCATAATAGATAGAGAAATAGTTCCATATTTTTCCATAAATTTTCTTTAAAAAATCACTGATGTCAGCAAATTCAATTAAAACTTTATAAGACATGTTGAAATCGAATGAATAAATTATGATTTGTAAATGAAGTGTTAATTGTTTTTATGTCTTCATTATCATCATGTACCATACCGGTTGGGGAGCCGCGATAGCTCAGTGGTTAGTGAACTGGACTACAAAGGACAAGAGGTAGGGTTCGATCCCATCCGACGGGGTCCGGTTCACCCAGCCTTTAATGGATACCGAATTTTTTTCTGGGAAAGTAAAGCGGCACAGGCGTAATACCGACCACATTACCCCAAAAATTATGTGCCGAAGGTCTGTAAAATGTATGGTCAATAACACCATATTCTCTATACGCCACTTGGCGTGACGGGGGTACTTGACTTACCACACCGGTTGGCGTAGGCGATCATGTCCTTCCACTGTTTTCTATCCAGTGGATTGTATCAGTTCTGTTGTTGACTGTTTTCCAAGCGATGACACCAAGCTATCTAGTATCTTATCTCTTTGTCATCCGCAATATCTCTTTCCCTATATTCATCCAAGTTGTAACCAAGTATTCCAACTTTCACCTTCTCATGATGTGCTTGAAAAATCTTGATTTTTTTGTTTCTGATTTTTTTTTTAAATGAAACATAACAGCTGCAGAGGCAAACAGAAGTGCAAAATACCGCAAATTTTCCATTCGACGCTGAAAGATAAATGAGGAAGGAACGATGAAAAGGAAATTATAGTGATGATTGTTTCTTTGATATGACCATTACTTCTGTTTTCTTACTATTCAAACTGAGACCTTTCTTGTTTCTTTCTTTTACTATTATGTCGTTCATTTATTGTAGTTCATTTTCTGTCTCTGATATCAAGACTGTATCATCGCAAATTGCTAATGTTGTGACCATTGTTTATTATAATATCAATAACCATCAACATCTCAAGCTGCAACAAAGCTTGTCAAATCATTGGACAGTTATCACCACTATTGTCCAACAAGGAAATAACTCTAGAGGCAAAACGAGCACTATACAATACAATCTTCATCCCAACGTTGTGCTACCAATGCCATACCTGGACCCTAGATGCAAGAACAATAAGAAAAATAACCACTACAGGGATGAAATGTGTTAGATGAATGACAGGAAACAGTCTGAGAGATAAGATAAGAAATGAAGAACCGATGAAAAAGCTAGGAATCACCCCCGCCATAGTTTATATAAGGAAACAACAGATAAAATGGTTTGGCCACGTGACAAGGCAGAAAGAACAAAACACAACGAGCCTTCAACAAACGTTGAGAGAACACCAGACCCAAGGGTCGACCACGAAAAAGATGGGTCAATGGAATATTAGAAATACTAGGAAACATAACAGCAGCAGAGGCGAACAGAAGAGCAAAAGACAGCAAATTGTATCTCCCATCGACGCTGAAAGGCAGATGAGGAAGGAAAGAAGAATAACTATCAATATATATTAAAAAGTAAAACACCAAAAGTCTCCTAAGAGTTGTTGTGACGATCAATGGCCGACCACTGACATTTCCACCATCAGTTTGTCTGGTCCGAGTTATCCTTATCGTCTTATACATTATTGTTGTTAGCAACAGAGGCTACTAGTACCTACTCTCAGGTACAGTTTTACAATCTATGTTTGTTAACTTAATTCTACTTTGATTTGTAAGCATTACATACTGTATCCTATTCTTGAAAAATTTCAATTAAATTATTGTTGACCAGTCCTGGTCAACGATATTTAATTCAAATTTTTTAGTGTATTATTTTTTTTTTTTCATAATTGACTAAAAGAGGGATGATACTGGATGACAGTTTGACACCATTCAATTCATTCTCGATTCATATAATATATGATATTCAATTCATTCATGGCATGGTATTCATGAATGATTCATTCAGTTGTCTGCTGTGACTCACCTAACTTGACTAAGTAACTAAATTTAGTCCATCTAAATTAGAGTGACTCAACTCAACTGACTCAAGTGTCAGTGTGACTGAGTGTAAACTGTGAGAGTGTAGACTCTAGACTCTGTGATGTGTAGTCTCTAACTCTAACTTAGTCTAAGTTCTAAATACGTACAGTACAGTAAGAAGTAGTCACTGTGAGTAGTAAGCTAGTAACAGTTTAAAAAAAAAAAAAGTAAATCTAAGTAATATTAGTATAGTAAAAAGTAAAAAAGATCAGATAGGTATTAGATATTGATATATTTATTAATATAATTGAGATAAATAATCATAAAAGAAATGAAAATGATCAATGATTGAATTGAATAATTATATTCTTCTTTCCTTCCTCATTTGCTTTTCAGCATTGAGGGGAGATATAATTTGCAGTCTTTTGTTCTTCTTTTCACCTCTGCGGCTGTTATGTTTCCTAATGTTTGTAACATTCCGTCAATCCATCCTTATCATGGTCAGCACTTTAGTCTGGTGTTCTTGCATAATTGTTTATTGAAGGCTCATTGTGTTGTGTTTTGATCTTTCTGCATTGTCACGTGGCCAATCCATTTTATCTGTTGTTTCTTTATATATTCTATTATGGGGTTATTCCTAGCTTTTTTAATCAGTTCCTCATTTCTAATCTTGTCTCTCAGGCTGTTTCCTATCATTCGTCTGACACATTTGATCTCAGTAGAGGTTATTTTTCTTGCTGTTCGTGCATCTGGGGTCTAGGACTGGCATTGGTAGCACAACGTTGGGATGAAGATTGTATTGTAGAGTGCCCATTTTGCCTATAGACTTATTTCCTTGTTGGACAATAGTGGTGAAAGCTGTCCAATGATTTGACAAGTTTTGCTGCACCTTGAGTCTATTTCTGATGTTTGTGAATTGTCATTTGTCATTAGACTTCCTATGTAATTAAATTCCTCTGCTTGTTTTAGTTGTCTGCTGTCTATAGTTGCGTTGATGTTCTGTTTCTCGTTTGCGATATGCATGAGTTCTGTTTTGTTGATGTTGATTTTCATGTTGTGTTTTGTGCCTGTGCAGTTGAATCGATTTAAGAGTTCTTGTAGGTCTTCTATTTTTCAATGTATTAGTTACTGATTGTATGCAAATAGAAGCTCTTTGATCTCCTCTGTCTCTGATGGGTTGGCTAACCTCCATATATAGTCTACAACAGTAGGGGGGATAGTACACACTCCTATCTTATGAATAATTGTTGATATTAATTATTTATTATAATTATGATCAGATCATTGTAATGAATTCAATGATAATAGATAATGAAGTTTAATTTCAATAATTTATTTTATTTTCTTTTATATTAATTATAATACTTAGTAACTTAGTTACGTTATGAAATATGTAGATTATATTATTTATCAGTCATCATATACTATTACTATATTTTTAAAGTAAATTAAAGTGACCAATGTCTAATTCCTTATTCTACATCATATAATAATAATAATTATGTGCCATACCAGTTGGCGTAGGCGATCATGTTCTCCCACAATCTTCTATCTACAGTGCATCATATCAGTTCATTTGTTGACTGTTTTCCATGCCATGACACCAAGCTATCCAATATTTTCTCTCTTTGTTGTCCGCGATCTCTCTTTCCTTTTATTTTGTCCGTTGTAACCAAGTATTCCAACTTTCCTCTTCTCATGATGTGCCCAAATATTGTTGATCGTTTCTGTCTGATGTTTTTGAGGAGTTCCCTTTTTGTGTTGGCCTCTTTGAGAATTTCTTCATTAGTCTTTTTAGCTGTCCAGGGAACTTTCAACATTCTTCTGAGAAATCCCATCTCTGTAGCCTCTAATCGTCTTTTCATTTGTTTGTTTACTGTTCATGATTCGCTTCCATAGGTCATAATTGGTTCTATATAGCACCAATGAACTCTCTTTCTCACTTCTATTGACCTAATTTTTACGTGTTGCACTTGTTTCAGAGTTGTCCTGTTTTTTTATGTTGCATGATAGTGATGATTGTTTCTTTGATGAGACCATTACTTCTGTTTTCTTACTATTCAGGCTGAGACCCTTTTTGTTGCTTGAAGGTTCTGTGTCTTTGTTTGAATTGCTTAGCTCTGGTCTTTCATCATCAATGAGTTGACTGATATATTCTGTCCATCTTTCCATTGTCCTCTTCTGTCCCATTATTATATTTCCTTTCTTTGATTTCACACATCCTGAAACTTTTGCATCTTTTCTTCCTGTTAATTCATTTATTTGATTGTGCATAAATTTTGAGTCTTTCTTTTGTTGTTTTTCCATTTCTTCACATTTCTAGAATGCTTAGCACCATAGTAGATGAATCCTTCCTTTAGCACCCATTCATTTATACTTACCAGTGCACAAAAGACAGACATGTGCACCTGTGGACAAAGCCTAGAAACTGAAACACATTCTGCAATCATTTTAGCCCTAAATGGAAGGCAGAGAAAATATGCCTTTTGAGATATCACTGTTTTATGAAACACTAAGTGGCTCTAATGAGGACAAAAATTAACCATGTGGTTCATCAAAAATAAGTGGACAAGCTGAACAAACTGTATCACACATTCCTGTATCACACAAGCCTGCAGCCAGTACTTTGAATGATGAACATTGACTAAATTGAACTAAACGCAGAACTTTATGGTCCTTAACAGGAGCAGTTAAAGATAACCAAAATTAATAGAAAAGGCAACTTTGCAAATATAAACTGTAGCTAATGAAAAAGGAAGAGGTAGTAAAAGTAAAGTTTCATCATCATCATCGAGTGCCTTCTCCGCAACGAAGGTTGGCTACCATGGATCGCCATTCTACTCTGTTTCTTGCTTTGATGGTGCAGGCTGTCATAGATTGACTTGTCCATCTTTTGATGTTACTCGTCCATGTTAGTCTTGGTCTGCCTCTGCCTCTTTTACTTTGTATTTTTCCTTCCAATATTACTTTTAGTAGGCTGTTGTGTCTTTTAACATGCCCCAAAAATTTCATTTGTCTTGTCTTAATTGTATTTAGTAGTTCTCTTTTTATTTTCAGTTGTTTTAAAACTTCATCTTTGTTTCCATCCAATTCTACCTATTTGTCTATAAATCCACATTTCAAAGGCTTAAATTTTCTGTTCTGTTTTCTTGTCTAATGTCCATGTTTCTGCACCATACAGGAATATTGAGAAGATGTAACATTTTGCCATTCTTAGTTTCAGCCCTGTTGATATTTGTTTTGTTGTTAGTATATTTTTCATGGCATTAAAATTACTTTTTGCCATACCTATTCTTTTGTTTATTTCAATTTTGCATTTTAAAGTAAAGTTTACCTGTCACATTTTGAGGTATGTAGAAAATATAATGTTAATGCCCTTACTTTTCTTTGATTATTGGCACATTTATATGGGTCTTGTGGTTAGTTTCCACACTGGACCATTTCTCAGAGAAAATGTCTGTAACTATTTCTAGAGGTTTGAAAACCTCAAAGTCATTTTGGTTGGGAACAAATTTGTCAGTGGTTGGTAACTGAACTTGGACTTCTTAATCAGTACTTGAGTGCATTAAACACTTCTTGACTATGGCTTCTAGCTCATAAAAACGAGTATTATTAGTAGATGACTTGTAGCTCATAAAAACTAGTATTATTAGTAGATGACTTCTAGCTCATAAAAACGAGTATTATTAGTAGATGACTTGTAGCTCATAAAAACTAGTATTATTAGTAGATGACTTGTAGCTCATAAAAACTAGTATTATTAGTAGATGACTTGTAGCTCATAAAAACTAGTATTATTAGTAGATGACTTCTAGCTCATAAAAACTAGTATTATTAGTAGATGACTTCTAGCTCATAAAAACTAGTATTATTAGTAGATGACTTGTAGCTCATAAAAACTAGTATTATTAGTAGATGACTTCTAGCTCATAAAAACTAGTATTATTAGTAGATGACTTGTAGCTCATAAAAACTAGTATTATTAGTAGATGACTTCTAGCTCATAAAAACTAGTATTATTAGTAGATGGCTTCTAGCTCATAAAAACTAGTATTATTAGTAGATGACTTCTAGCTCATAAAAACTAGTATTATTAGTAGATGGCTTCTAGCTCATAAAAACTAGTATTATTAGTAGATGGCTTGTAGCTCATAAAAACTAGTATTATTAGTAGATGACTTCTAGCTCATAAAAACTAGTATTATTAGTAGATGGCTTCTAGCTCATAAAAACTAGTATTATTAGTAGATGACTTCTAGCTCATAAAAACTAGTATTATTAGTAGATGACTTCTAGCTCATAAAAACTAGTATTATTAGTAGATGACTTGTAGCTCATAAAAACTAGTATTATTAGTAGATGACTTGTAGCTCATAAAAACTAGTATTATTAGTAGATGGCTTCTAGCTCATAAAAACTAGTATTATTAGTAGATGACTTGTAGCTCATAAAAACTAGTATTATTAGTAGATGACTTCTAGCTCATAAAAACTAGTATTATTAGTAGATGGCTTCTAGCTCATAAAAACTAGTATTATTAGTAGATGACTTCTAGCTCATAAAAACTAGTATTATTAGTAGATGGCTTCTAGCTCATAAAAACTAGTATTATTAGTAGATGACTTCTAGCTCATAAAAACTAGTATTATTAGTAGATGACTTCTAGCTCATAAAAACTAGTATTATTAGTAGATGACTTCTAGCTCATAAAAACTAGTATTATTAGTAGATGACTTCTAGCTCATAAAAACTAGTATTATTAGTAGATGACTTCTAGCTCATAAAAACTAGTATTATTAGTAGATGACTTGTAGCTCATAAAAACTAGTATTATTAGTAGATGACTTGTAGCTCATAAAAACTAGTATTATTAGTAGATGACTTCTAGCTCATAAAAACTAGTATTATTAGTAGATGACTTCTAGCTCATAAAAACTAGTATTATTAGTAGATGACTTCTAGCTCATAAAAACTAGTATTATTAGTAGATGACTTCTAGCTCATAAAAACTAGTATTATTAGTAGATGACTTCTAGCTCATAAAAACTAGTATTATTAGTAGATGACTTGTAGCTCATAAAAACTAGTATTATTAGTAGATGACTTCTAGCTCATAAAAACTAGTATTATTAGTAGATGACTTCTAGCTCATAAAAACTAGTATTATTAGTAGATGACTTCTAGCTCATAAAAACTAGTATTATTAGTAGATGACTTGTAGCTCATAAAAACTAGTATTATTAGTAGATGACTTCTAGCTCATAAAAACTAGTATTATTAGTAGATGACTTGTAGCTCATAAAAACTAGTATTATTAGTAGATGACTTCTAGCTCATAAAAACTAGTATTATTAGTAGATGACTTCTAGCTCATAAAAACTAGTATTATTAGTAGATGACTTGTAGCTCATAAAAACTAGTATTATTAGTAGATGACTTCTAGCTCATAAAACTAGTATTATTAGTAGATGACTTGTAGCTCATAAAAACTAGTATTATTAGTAGATGACTTCTAGCTCATAAAACTAGTATTATTAGTAGATGACTTCTAGCTCATAAAAACTAGTATTATTAGTAGATGACTTCTAGCTCATAAAAACTAGTATTATTAGTAGATGACTTCTAGCTCATAAAAACTAGTATTATTAGTAGATGACTTGTAGCTCATAAAAACTAGTATTATTAGTAGATGACTTCTAGCTCATAAAAACTAGTATTATTAGTAGATGACTTCTAGCTCATAAAAACTAGTATTATTAGTAGATGACTTCTAGCTCATAAAAACTAGTATTATTAGTAGATGACTTGTAGCTCATAAAAACTAGTATTATTAGTAGATGACTTGTAGCTCATAAAAACTAGTATTATTAGTAGATGACTTGTAGCTCATAAAAACTAGTATTATTAGTAGATGGCTTCTAGCTCATAAAAACTAGTATTATTAGTAGATGACTTCTAGCTCATAAAAACTAGTATTATTAGTAGATGACTTCTAGCTCATAAAACTAGTATTATTAGTAGATGGCTTGTAGCTCATAAAAACTAGTATTATTAGTAGATGACTTCTAGCTCATAAAAACTAGTATTATTAGTAGATGACTTCTAGCTCATAAAAACTAGTATTATTAGTAGATGACTTGTAGCTCATAAAAACTAGTATTATTAGTAGATGACTTCTAGCTCATAAAAACTAGTATTATTAGTAGATGACTTGTAGCTCATAAAAACTAGTATTATTAGTAGATGACTTCTAGCTCATAAAAACTAGTATTATTAGTAGATGACTTCTAGCTCATAAAAACTAGTATTATTAGTAGATGACTTGTAGCTCATAAAAACTAGTATTATTAGTAGATGACTTGTAGCTCATAAAAACTAGTATTATTAGTAGATGACTTCTAGCTCATAAAAACTAGTATTATTAGTAGATGGCTTCTAGCTCATAAAAACTAGTATTATTAGTAGATGACTTGTGAGGGATGATGATAGTAAAAAGAAGTTGTACACAATTGTTATATAGTCTATTTTTTATTTCATATAAACGAGGTCATCACTTAATTGGGCTAAATTTGTGAGCTTCAAAATTAAACTCAAGTTAGCTGAACAGCAGGAGCCGCAATAGCTCAGTTGTTAGTGAACTGGACTACAAAGGACAAGAGGTAGGGTTTGATCCCAACCGACAGGCTTCTGGGTTCACCCAACCTTAAATGGGTACCAGATTTTTTTCTGGGAAAGTAAATGGGCACGGGCATAATACCGACCACATTACCTCAGAAATCATGTGCTGAAAGTCTGTAAAATTTATGGTCACTGACATCATATTCCCTATACGCCACTTGGCATGACGGGGCTCTTTACATTTTTACCATCTGTACAGCATGTGGTTGTTTTATGTCTGAGAATCAAGCCAGGAAAACATGATCATCTCAAAGTTGTAAAGTAGTAAGTGCCGACTTTCTAATGTTAAAACATTTCTTTTGATTTTTTCTTATTTTTGAAATTTATGATACTTTACCATTAATCTATAAAAATGTAAAGATTAGATTCATTTTATGAAAACAGCTGAATTATTTGCACTTTTAAAATAATAGGCTTTGAAGATCAGCATGGCCAAGCAGATTAGCCAGAAAACATTTGATGATGTTGTTCGAGAAAATATGTCTGAATTTGATATGGATGCCAATGAGGCAGTGCAAGATGCAATCCAGCAATTTCAGTCTCAGGTATATAATAATGTTTTATCAAATTTAAAATAGATTTATCATATGTAAGTTTTTAGCTGTGAAAAATATAGTTGGTAATAGGAAACTTTCCAAATTATATGTATTTGAGATTTTGGGTATTCATTTCAAGCAAAGATCTATTGACATTTTATTGCAGAATTAGAATTTGACAACCACAGAAGAGTGAACAAAAAAAATAGACTAATCAACATTCTCCATTGATCTCTATTCTCAGTAATTTTTTGGGACCCTGCGAAGTTGAGGTCTGTTCATTCATTGATGTTATATTCCCATCTCTTTCTCTGTCTACCTCTTCTTCTTCATCCTTTCACATTTCCTTACAGATAGTCTTTACTAGACCAGATGATTTAGGTATGTGGCCAAACCATTTCATTTTGTATATTTTTTCACAATAGTTAAAAGTTCACCATGTAGTGTGATTGCTTGTTGTATCCTTTTGCAAACTTTTCCATTTGCTGCACAATTTAAGTAAGAGATACCCAAAACCTAACAATAACATTTCATCTCCACAACTTGTATTTTATTCTGAAGCTCTCCTGTAAGAGTCCATATTTTACTCACAAGCATATAGAAAAATTGATATAACAAAGCTCTGCATCAGCCTGATTTTAGAGCCAAGAGTGATGTTCTTCTCTTTCCAAATATGTTTCAGTCTTGCAAGGACTGCTGTAGTTTATGCTGTTGCCAGCTGATATTTCAGGTTTTGAGCCTTCGTTGCTGATAATTATTGATCCAAGTATTTAAATTTGTCAGCTGTTTCTCATTTTTGTTCACTTATTAAATTTTTGCTTATAAATCTTTAGGATTTTAATTCTAAATCTTTATGATTTTCTGTTAGTAATACAGCCGCGATAGCTCAGTGGTTAGTGAACTGGACTACAAAGGACAAGGGGTAGGGTTCGATCCCAACCGACGGCTTCCGGGTTCACCCAGCCTTAAATGGGTACCGGATTTTTTTCTGGGAAGGTAAAGTGGCACGGGCGTAATACCGACTACTTTACCCCAAAAATCATGTGCTGAAGGTCTGTAAAATTTATGGTCACCAACACCATATTCCCTATACGCCACTTGGCGTGACGGGGGTACTTTACTTTTTTTTTAAATACAGTAATATCAGCATATCTTAGGTTATTGATTATCTTTCCATTAATGTTTAGGCCTGACATCTCTGTGATGTTTTTAAAGATTTGCTCAGTGTATAGATTGAACAAGTTTGGTGATAGGATGCATCCCTGTCTTACTCCTCTTTGTATATCATTCTATCTATCTATTGAGCTTTCGAGCCGTAGCCGGCCCATAGGGTGTAGACCAAGATACTCCCTCTCTTATCTGAATTTTTGTTCTAGCAGTTTTCAATTCTTTTAAAGATATTTTATCAAATCTCGCCATTTGTCTCTGTTATGTGCAAGCAGCTCTATCTCATTGAGGGAGCCGATTCCTGCTGCTCTTGCCTCTCTCATCAATGTTCTTCTCAGTGTCTCTCTGGGTCTTCCTCTTTTTCTGTTACCTGTTGTTTTCCACATGAGTGCTTGCTTTGCTATTCGGTTATTATCTCTTCTCATCACATGTCCAACATATGACCATTGTCTTTTCTTTATTACTGAAGATATCAGTAGTTGATTGGCGATTTCTCTAATTTCCTCATTTGTTTTGAATTCGTTCCACGCTATACCAAGTATTTTCCTTAGACATTTATTTTTGAATGCGTCCAACTTTGTTTTTATATCTCTTGTTATTTTCCAGCTTTCACACGCATACATAAGGGTTGATAGTACATTTGATTTGAATAGTCATAAGTTTGTGTTTGTGCTGATGAGTTTTGGTTTCCACAACTTTTCAAGGCTTCTGAAAGACATTGTTGCTTTAGCTATTCTGATTCTAATTTCTTTGCTTGTATCCCCTTCTCGATCAATGTGACTTCCAAGATAGATAAAGTGATTGATCTCTACCACTGGTTTGTTTTCCATGTATATTTTGTTGTCTGTTGGAATTAAGCTTTTCATGACTTTAGTCTTTTCATGATTGATCTCAAGCCCAATTTACTGCTAATTTACACATTCTGTATCAGGTCTACGTTTCATTAACAAAATCGTTTTTACGATAGCGGCTTGTTAAACCTCTGATCAACGGTTCTATACCAAGCCGCAGAAAAATAATTCCTCCATCTTGGATACAAACGGAATGTATATCATTAGGTGTATTGTAATAGTTATATATAGTGTGCTATATGCACCAGATATTTTATCTAGTCGTTGTATCAGGTCAGTTACTTCTTCTGTTTCTGCTAAACCATCAACAGCAAACCGCAGGTTATTTTGAGTTCTTCCAGCAATTGTGCCTTGGTCTTTTAAAGTATCTGATGTTATGATTCTTTCCAAGATGATGTTGAATAAGATAGGATGGAGTAAGTAGCCCAGTTAATCTCCAACTATTCTCAGCCATCACCTTCTGTTTCCAGAAAAGTTGATGAAGTCAGTCAGTGGTGCCCCAATGACCCCTATTGTTATGGGATGAAGAAGGAGACACTAATCATAATCAATACACAGTTTAAGAACTATTTTATTTGGAATGTAGATTCTTGCTCTCAAGCTGTTTTGGCATAAGAAGCAAATATATAATGACACCATCATCTTGCCATCTCACTATGAAGCATTATCTTCACTCTGTCTCATGCCCTGTTGGTACACTCTGTGATTGATTCCCCAGTCCACCTCTTGATGTTATTATTTTACTTCACCACTGCATGATGCTGCCTCTTTTGCCCTGTACTTTTTCCACCTATGATTACTTTCAATATTGTATTATTTCACTGTACATCCATAATATATCATTTGTCCTGCTCTAATTGTGTTTAATAGTTTTGTTGTTATCTTCAGCTGCTTAAAGAGTTCATTATTACTCTGAAATCTGCATTTCTTAGGCATTAATTTTCTTTCTGTTATCTTTTTTAATTCTCCTTACTTCTGCACCATACAAAAGTGTTTAATGAACTTAATATACTTTACTCTCCCCAGTTTCAATTTGTATGGCATGTTTAGATGTAAGAACATGTTTTTTTCTTTTAATGACTTTCATGCCATAATTATAAGATTTATTTTTGCCTCACATTTCCAATACAGTGTGATAATGGTTTGTTTATTTTTATGTATAAAATACTAGTTATTTTGTTGTTGGCCCTATTTTTATGGTTTTATTTATTTGCGTTATTACAGCTTTTTTGCCTATTTATAATGTAAAACCATTTGTTACTCATCAGGGTGTAAATCTGAGTATAATTGTAAAGGACCCATCCCTGTACACTGAAGATGGTGAAGCCCAAGATCATCCAGTTGTTTCAGCATTAAAAAAATTATCCCTGGCTCTAGATGATGCTAGTGCATCAAATGAAGACATTCATCAAATTTTGAACACAATTCAAAGTGAATGTGAAGTGGACCTTGCTCGACGATGCCTAGCAGGGTCGAATGGAGCCTATCCGATCATGTATAAAGCACTGTCACATTACAAAAATGACCCAGAAGGGCTAAATTTAGCTTTAAAATCATTTTGTGCTCTTGTCAAAGGACAACCAGATTTAATTGATGGCAGTGGCATAGAACTGCTTATGTCTCTACTTAAAAGTTGCCAGGATGCTTCAGATTCTTTAGAACTGGTTATTCAAGCCATCAGATTCAACTGTGTTATGCATGAAAGAAACAGACAACAGTTTATTGAACTGAATTTAATCATCATTCTCACTGAAATGCTAGCAAAGCACAAGTCAAAACCAGCCATTATTAAAGAAATTTGCATTTGTCTGAGAGCTCTTACACAGGATGATGATGTTCGTGTACCGTTTGGGAAAGGTCATGACAATGCAAAAACAATAGTTACAGAAGGGGATGCTCTGAAAACTATTCTGCACTTGTGTGAAGGTATGTTGTAGAAATATTTCACAGTTTATGGATCTTAAAAATCTTAGAAGAATAAACAAGACTTAGAAGAAAATGATAGAAGTCACTCATAAACAAAGCCAGAATAGTGTGTTCCTCCACTGATTGGGTGGGTCAGAGTTCAGTTCCCAAATTTAACACATTTTTTTTTCTGATTGATGTGTCTTCAGAGTTAATCCAACTACAGTCGAACCTGTCTAAGGCGACCATTCACGGGACTTTCAAAAACTGGTCCCATAGGACAGGTGGTCCTGCCTCACAGGTTTCACATAATAAATAGAGCGATAAAAAAAATTTTATCCTAAGCACTATGAAAACTAACCTGCAAATCAGCGTAATCCATGAGTAGAACATAGTGCACATGTCGGTCTACAATAGCCACTGGTTGGACACTTTTCATAAAACACGATAGTTAAACACACAAAAATAAAACACACATACACAGATTCCACTTATACTGTACATGTATCACTTTTGACTTGAAAAAAAATCCAATATGGTAGTCTGTTGTTTGACAGATGAAATAAACGATAAGTTCAATTTTTCTCTCAAGTCCATGATAACGTCTAGTATGTCAGATCTCCCGTTTGTTATTGAATAGGTGCGCAGAAGCTCCAAAGCATTATGTGCATCTGCGATAGTGTATGTTTTCTCAATGTCAGTAGAATCTTGTTCGTTGTCTGATTCACTATTCACATCCTCAGCAGCTAAAATTGCAGTGGCAGGAAGATCCCAGTTTGTTTCTATTGTGTTGCAAGTTTGGAGCCCTGAATCAATCATGGAGATGTCTGTCAATTGGTATCCAAACAATTCTTTTGAAAGGTTATCCAAAGCAGTAGAAATTGCAGTAGAAACAATTTGCACGTCGGTCTTTGATGCAGATTCCATGTGCGTCAGAGAATATGCGTGTGTTTCAGCAGGACAATGAAAACCTGCTTTACAGAAACACTTAAGGATGGTTGAGTTGTCCACTTCTTTCCATGCTGCAGCAATCCAGTAGACTACATCCAGTAAATTGACCTGTTTCATGAGTTCGGTTCCGGAAGCATCCTTGTTTGATTCCATGACTGTGATAAGATGTAGAAGCTGTTTTTGTCTAAACTTTAATTTAAATGTCTGAATGACACCCTGGTCTAGGGGTTGAACTAATGCAGTTGTGTTGGGTGGCAGAAACTGCAGCTTAACATTCTGTAGTTCGATCTTGGGATGGCAGGTAGCGTTGTCAACAAATAAAATAATGTGGCGCTTTTTTTCTGCATCTTACGGTCAAAACTTTTCAGCCAATCTTCAAATATAGCTGCAGTCATCCATGCCTTTTTGTTCTTTCTGTAAATCACTGGCAGTGTGTTTATGTTGATGTTTTTAAAAATCCTAGGGTTAGCTGCTTTCCCAATCACTAAAGCCGGTTCTGGTTCCCCCAACATGTTAGTGCATAGCATCACTGTTATTCGCTCTTTGCTTTTTTTACCCCCAGCGCATTTTTCTCCTTTGACAAAAAATGTTTTGTCCGTAGTCGCTTTGAAAAATAACCCGGTTTCATCTAAATTAAAAATGTCTTGAGCAGCGTAACCATAGCATATCTCGGATAATTTAGAAGTCCAGTCAGCCGCAGCACTCATATCTGAATCACCGACTTCGCCACATTGCTTACCAAACACAAGATTGTGTCTTTTAATGAAGGCCTCTAACCAGCCGTTCGATGCTTTAAAGACTGAGTTTTCCAATTCTTTTGCAAACTGTAAAGCTCGTTCTTTGATCATCGGCCCAGATAACGGAATTTTTCGTGCAAGTGCTGATTGACACCATTTCCAACAAAGTGTATTTATGTCTTCATTTCCCGTTTTCCTGCTATTCCTTCTTTTCATACTTGGTGCATTATTTTCAAAGTCATTCATATACTCGGCTTTTCTCTTTAACGTACGTAAAATCTGTGTCTTTCCCACTCCAAACTGTTCTGCCAATAATCGCGAACTTTTACCTTGCTGATTTTGTCGAATCACTGATATTCGTTCTTCCAGCATTAATGCTTTTGGTTTTACACTTTTGACACTGGCCATTTCCTATATTGTGTGTAACACTTTTAAAATCCACAAAAATAATTCACTGAGATACTGTACATGTACATGAATACACTCTAAGCGGGCAATGACTAATTCTTTAGTTAATTCCTGTAATTTATACGGGCCACGCAATGGTCTACTCTGGTCTAGACGGAACCGCGAAGTGATGTCACTTCACGAATCATAGATCTGTGTCTGCACCAGTATTGACTGATAAACGTAACACGTCCCACTGTAATCTGGGACTCACTAAATACGGGAAAACATCAACACCTGTAGACACCTGTGTCGATCGTTTATAGCTCCCAGCGAGACGAAGGACTGGCTGGTCGTCGTAAACGGGATAAATAACATTGGCGGCGGTTAATTAGCCTGGTCTCTGGTCGCGTCATACGGTGAGCGCCGTAATCAGTGTTAGCATATAGTAAAAAACTCGGGGAAATTGTAGACCCGGTCCTATAACCAGGGAAACGCTTTAAACAGGTGGTCCTAAGACCAGGTTCGACTGTACTAAGAATGGGCGGGAGCCGCGATAGCTCAGTGTTTAGTGAACTGGACTACAAAGAACAAGAGGTAGGGTTCAATCCCAACCGACGGCTTCCAGTTCACCCAGCCTTTAATGGGTACTGGATTTTTTTCTGGGAAAGTAAAGTGGCACTGGCGTAATACCGACCACATTACTCCAAAAATCATACGCCACTTGGCGTGACGGGGCTCTTTACTTATTTTACTTTACTAGTACTTTAAACAAAAACTAACAAATAGGGTGGCTTATAATGTTGCTGATCATAGCAGCCAGCCATTAATATGCCAATGATTGTTGACAAATATGGACATGAAGGAAATGCATTCTATAAGCAGTACCCTTTTACTTTACTCAAAAACAATGACTGTCTTCACTATCAAATGATTTCATGTGCAGCCACTTTTGACTTGTGGGTGAAATTCATCATTGAGTAACGTCTCAGAATCGAAGGGTTGCTACCATGGAGTGCCATTCTGCTCTGTCTTTTACTTTGGTGGTGCGGGTTGTCATAGGCTGATTTGTCCATCTATTGATGTTACTCATTCATGTTAGTTTTGGTCTGGCTCTGCCTCATTTACCTTGTATTTTCCCTTCCAAGATTACTTTTAGTAGACTGCTGTGTCTTTTAACATGCCCCAAAAATCTCATTTGTCTTGTTTGAATTGTGTTTAGTTATTCTCTTTTCATTTTTTGTTGTTTTAAGACTTCATCGTTTGTTTTCTTTTTTTCTATCCTATTCTTCTGTAAATCCACATTTCAAAGGCTTCAATTTTCTGTTCTATTTTCTTGTTAAATGTTCATATTTCTGCAGCATACAGGAATGTTGAGAAGATATAACATTTTGCTATTCTTAGTTTTAGCCCTGGTGTTATTTGTGTTGATGCTAGTATATTTTTCATTTTCTTTAAAATTACTTTTTGCCATTCTTATTCTTTAGTTTATTTCAGTTTTACATTTTCCGTCACTGGTTATAGTATGTCCAAGGTAGTTGTGGCTCTGAACTGTCTCCAGGTTTATTCCTTCAACTTTGATATCTATTTGCAGGTTTTGAGCATTATCTTTGTTTATGAATTATAGTTTTAGCACTTTGATATTCATATCTAGTCCATATTTTGTGCTTGTCATGTTTTGTCATTAAGTAACTGTTGTAGATCTCTAGGGTTTTCTGCTAGTAATACAGCATCATCAGCATATCTTAGATTATTATCTTTCTATTAATGTTTAGGTCTGGCATCTCTGTGATGTTTTTAAAAGATTTGCTCAGTGTGTAGATTGGAACAAGCTTGGTGATAGGATGCATTCATGTCTTACTCGTCTTTTTGAAATATGAAATTAACAAGAGAAAAAAAAAGAAATTTAGTGTGTTCATTTATAGTCCATGCCAAAAAGCATTGGAAGTCATGTTAAAGAGGGACAGCCAGGATGCAAACATGTCTCCACACAAGTATGCGTGCACATGCAGGCACTCACAAAGACAGAGAGAGAAAGTAACAAAGAAAATGAATGTTAAATCAAATATCCACTTAAACATCATTTTCTGTTGCCAGAGCACACAAATGATACATCAGTTCTGGCAGAGCTGTTTCTGACACTAAGTTGTGTGGCAGTAAGAGATGAGTTCTGTCAGGAGGTCATGGACAGAGGAGGAGTCAGCTTCATCATTGGGGCTTGTCAAAGTGCACTTGATGACAAAGTAAGGAATTTTTTTTCAGATTATGATTTTTCTTCTGATATATCTTAGTGTTGATAATATTTGTTGAAACATAAATAAGAATTGATGCATGAATTGTCCTTTAGGTGTCTATTTTTTAATTCTTTCCCTTCCTAGTAATGCTCAGTTCTTTCCCTTCCTAGTAATGCTCAGTCCTTTGAAGTAGCATATCCTAAGTTTTCCAACCTATGCTCTCTCCATCTGTTGCTAAATGTCTGATACATTTGTCTGTATCTCTTTTCAAAGTCTTACCACACCTTGCTGTATAGAAGAGTGGTTTCTCCCTGACATACCCACTCCTGGAACCTTGAAATAACCACATGTTGGGAATACATTAGATTTATAAATTTTATCTTAATTAGTGCATGTTTTTGTGTGCTTTATGTCCTGTTATCTTGACTACCAACAGAAAACGGGTGAAACCCTAGTTCCCTGAGGATTATTTAAAAGACTACAACAGCCATGAAATTCATGTAAACTACACTCACTGAGGCATACAACACAGAATAGTTTGACAATGAGAAACATCAAAACTTTCAGTTAAAAGAGCAATGGTTTCCTCTAGCAAGCAACTTGATGTTAAGGACAATCTGACTCTTTATCTTCCTCATGCCTTTGAAGCATGATTGATGAAGCATGTTGGAGGTGCATCACTATGGCCTGTTGGCTAACACCCATGAGATAATTGAACCAATCTATTTTCTATCTTAATATGTGATCAGAGGTGTTAAATTTCCAACAATTCTGCTGTCATCATTTCTCATCTGTTGTGCATTGTTTCTTTGTTACCATGATGGCCATCCATTTATTTAATGGGTTTTTGCGATAAAACAGCAAATTATGGTCAATCTCCAAAAACGTTGAATATATTTTACACAAATTTCTAACATTTATTTTACTATTGTTTTACACAATTGTTTTTTTTTTGGGTTTATCTCAGGCGGTTGCATATAACTAATCTATGTTTATTTGTAAACTGGTGTGTGTAGCTTATTTTTATTTTATTACAGAATTTATTCTTCTGTTGATCACTTTTAGCTATTTATTTGTTGCCCAATTTCTATTTGTCACAGACAGTTGTGCGCCAGGCTCTCATTGTTCTGAAGTCTTTGGCAGGAAATGATGAGGTCAAGCATGAAATTGCCAGACTTGGTGGAATAGAACTGGTGGTTTCTGCCATGAACAAGTACCAAAACAATGCACAGATAGCAGAGGCTGCGTGCAAAGTGCTGACCAGCATTACACTACGCAACACAGATAACTGCCACAAAGTTATCCAGTGCCAAGGCCATGAGCAGATCATTCAAGTCATGAAACTCCACCCACAAGATGCTAGAGTTCAGGTGAGAACTAAAAATCATTTTAATTTAAATTAGTTCCTTATTGCAGATACCAAGCAAGAAGGTAAAGACTCTTGACACTTGTTCATTACAGTAGGCCTATGAGTTTGATATCTCAAAAAAAAAAAATCTCTTAATTTGAAAGTAAAAACCACCAATCTCAAAGTAGCTGGGTAAAATCAAATGCATAGTTCTATACAGCAACATAATAAACTCTCTTTATGATCACAGTGGAAACTCACAGTCCCTTCACAGCAGCATGATAAACTCACAGTCCCTTCACAGCAGCATGATAAACTCACAGTCCCTTCACAGCAGCATGATAAACTCACAGTCCCTTCACAGCAGCATGATAAACTCACAGTCCCTTCACAGCAGCATGATAAACTCTCAGTCCCATCACAGAGGCATGATACACTCTGATCCCATCACAGAGGCATGAAAAACTCTCAGTCCCATCATAGTTGAAAGATAAACTCACAGTCCCATCACAGAAGCATGATAAACTCTCAGTCCTGTCACAGAGGCATGATAAACTCACAGTCCCATCACAGAGGCATAATAAACACTCAGTCCTGTCACAGAGGCATGATAAACTCTCAGTCCTGTCACAGAGGCATGATAAACTCACAGTCCTATAACAGAGGCATGATAAACTCACAGTCCTGTCACAGTGGCATGATAAACTCTCAGTCCCATCATAGATGTATGATAAACTCACTGAGGCATGATAAACTCTCAGTCCCATCATAGATGTATGATAAACTCACAGAGGCATGATAAACTCTCAGTCCCATCATAGATGCATGATAAACTCTCAGTCCCATCATAGATGTATGATAAACTTACAGTCCCGTCACAGAGGCATGATAAACTTACAGTCCCGTCACAGAGGTAGGATAAACTCTCAGTCCCATCATAGATGCGTGATAAACTCACAGTCCCATCACAGCAGCATGATAAACTCTCAGTCCCATCACAACGGCATGATAAACTCACAGTCCTGTCACAGAGGCATGATAAACTCTCAGTCCCATCACAGATCCATGATAAACTCTCAGTCCCATCACAGCTGCATGATAAACTCTCAGTTCTATCACAGAGGCATGATAAACTTTGAGGTCTGACATAATTTTACAATTACAATGATAACTATATTTAAAGGAATAAGATAAAATTTGTTGATCATATTATTAGATTATCATTTTTTTGGCTATATAATGAGAAGGAATCAGCTGGAATATATTGTGAGAACAGGGAAAATTGAGGGATAAAGAGATTGAGGGAAGCAAAAAGAGAAGATACCAGATAGCTTAAGAGAATGGCTTGGCAGGAGGTCAACAACAGAAATGAAAAATAACTGTTTAGATCAAGAGTTGCCGAGAGATATGATCACCTACACTTACAGGTTTGGTACTTGATGATGATGGGTTAGGAGATTTGATAAAAATCTATCACTTCTGAAATTAAGATAAACAGGTTTTTTTTCTTTCTATTGAACATGGAATAAAAAATTGACCCAGAAACGACTTCATTGGGCATGCAGCCTTTATTATTCAGTCCTCTACTCATCAGTAATGGGATCAATCCAGTGATGACAATGGTTTATATTTAGAAAGGGATGCATGGGAAATCCAGCAAAGGTGGAAATCATTAATGACAGAGGAAGAGAAAAGGGAAAATCTTTGATGAAATGAAAAGTGGTTGAGTAAACACTGGTCATGTCAAGTAGTGTTGACACACTGGAAATACAGACGATCTTGAATGGAAATGATTCAATGGAACCACAGTTCTCTGCACATGATAATACATATATTTTCAAACATTGTGATTTGGTACTTGTGTTTTAATTTATAGAGTACCTAAAATGTTGAATTTCCAGTTAGCCACTTTAAGGTGGACCCTGGCACAGCATAATTATTAGGAGTCATACCAAGTCACAACCAACTAGTTTTACTTAGGCCCATGGGCTGAAAAGGATCACTGAAACCTTGTGACATTTTCAGCATTGTGAGTAGGGATGGTTGTGGGTAAAATGAGGTCAGCCTTCTAAAGCTCACTTAGCTGATGTCCAAGCGTTGGGAGATTTTGGGAAAAGCCTTTCAGCTTACAGGCCTTAGTAGACTATAGTTAACTGTGACCAAGCAATGTAGCCTGGGTTAACTTGTGAACAGAACACAAAACTGAAGCCTTTGAAATGTGGATTTACAGAATAGGAAGGAAAGAAAACAAATGATGAAGTCTTACAACTAAAAATGAAAAGAGAACTGCTAAACACAATTCAAACAAGACAAATGAGATTATTATGAGATTAGTTATGGACAAGTCAGCCTATGACAACATGCACCATCGAAACAAAAGACAGAGCGGAATAGTGCTCCATGGTAGCCAACCTTCGATATGGAGACGGCACTCAGAGATGAAGATGTGGCTGTGAAGCCAGAGAAATATTGGACTTATATTTAAAGTGTTATAGGATCAATTGATGAGTGGAAGTAGGTCAAATGCATGAATAAAATGGAGCCAGTGGTGGGGTGTGTTAGACACTCCAAGGTATGATGACAGCTTTACAAGGAAGGAACACAACACAGTACTGACGTTTCGGCCTGTGGCCTTCTTCAGAATACAAGGACAACGACAACAAACGGTGAAGCACAATTATCTATAACTACATGTTAGATGATCAAGTGGAGGGCTAGGAAAGTAGGATGTAGAAATAAGAAAGGAGAGAGAAATTAATACTACATGAGGAGAGGTAGGATGGGCGCCAAGATATATAAAATGGAAAACGAGAAGGAGAAAAATAAAAATGAATTTAAAAAATGCACTTAGCTTAGAGCAGCAAGTCAGTCCTCCGTGCTGTGAATAAAATGCCTAGGCCATGCCTTATGGGATAGTTTAGAAAGTAATTGAGCTGGTAAGTACAATATGACTTTGTAAAAGACTAGTTCATTTACTAAAAAATATGTTGGCTGGCACAAAACACTGATTTCTCTAGTGATTCAAGCACTGTAGTGTACTGTTTTATATTCAATTCCTAATTGTGGTTAGTCCCAAGTGATTAAATGTTTAAAGAATATAAGTATGTGTAAAAAAGTAAAGTAAAGTACCCCCCGTCACGCCAAGTGGCGTATAGGGAAATATGGTGTTAGTGACCCTATATTTTACAGACCTTCAGCACATGATTTTTGGGGTAATGTGGTCGGTATTACGCCCGTGCTGCTTTTACTTTCCCAGAAAAAATCCGGTACCCATTTAAGGCTGGGTGAACCCGGAGCCGTCGGTTGGGATCGAACCCTACCCCTTGTCCGTAGTAGTCCAGTTCACTAACCACTGAGCTATCGCGGCTCCTACTAATTTTTAGGGAATTAGTAAAACCCAGGTGTCCTCGCCAGGATTACGAACCCCGGCTGTTGCCGTGGTAAGCCAACCGCCTATCGATTGCGCTAACCGGACACCCTTAAGTATGTGTAAGGGATACATTTATAAAAGGGTGGGAAAAAATTTAATATTGGTAAATTGAAGAATTTGCAATACCATACTAATACATTAAAAAGTACTGGCTTATAAACACCATTCAACAAAAGAAATTAAAAATACTATGGCCACATCAAAAGACCCAGCTGGAAAGAACAGTAATGGGGCATAGTTTTGAGCAACTCATCAAGAGTAGACCAAGAAGAAGGTGGTTTCAAGACATCAAGAAGCCTTTAAATATAACAATAGAAGTGGGATGCACTGGTGAGCTTTCAAATGCAGCAGCATATTTTCAGAGAACTTTAATTCTTGTGTAGGAATTATTAAACAAACAGTAAAACAGTGAACAAAAAAAAGAAGTTTAACTCTGTTGGCCCTTAAAAATAATTAAACATTTGAGGAGGATTTTCAGTATTGTCATCTCATCAAAGATAGTTTGACATTTATGTTTCTAATTATATGACATATTATTTTTATTTTATTTTTTCTTTTACAAATTTTCTCTGCAGAAAAATGCTTGTATGGCTCTGAGAAATATTGTTGCACGAGCCAAAGAATTATCAGAGTATATTTTACCTCTTGGAGCAGAGGGTTTGCTCAATGAAGTGATGAGCTGTCACAAAGAAGTTGAAAGTGAGGCTAAGGCAGCACTCAGGGATTTAGGCTGTAAGGTGGATCTTCAAGAGTTATGGAAAGGCGAGAAAGGAACTCTTCAGTAATACAAAATTAATTTTAGTTATATTTTTTTTTACTAATAGTGTAGTAGGAACATCTTGGTGATGCTAGAATTTCAATAGTTCATTATTTTAAAACTAAATGAATAGTCTGCAGAGAATTTATTTCTCTATAAGAATATGCTGTCATCCATCTGAGGTATCATTTTTTTTTAGAATAATAAAACAAACAATTATTTCCAATACAATTTGGTTTTGTGCCTTTTCTCTGTAAATTCAGTGATAGTTTGTTCATGTTTACGTTCTGCCTGAAATTGTATACACTTGTCTAATGCAGTTGTCTACCTTTTCCTGTCTATTGCTTGTTCTGACTGCGGCTTATTTCCTTTTAAGCATAACATGTGAGAAGTCAATAACTTTTTTTGCTTGAAACTTAGTGCTTCTATTTTGTACCACATATCTTTGTTTAAAGACAATACAACAATACACCTAACCACACAGTAATGAATCTGTGAACTTACAGACAGACTTATACAGACAGAACTGCAACATAATTCTGCTTTGTTTTTCTAAGAAATATTGAATAAAATAAGGGCTGTCTGCAAATAAAACAACTTTGTATTGCATTTTATTTTTTAAATAGAAATTATTGATTTAAAATAAAGCACGTAGTGTAAGTTCATTTAAGAGGTGTATTACAAATTAGAAGAAAAAAAACCATTTGCCAATTCTTCTGTTAAAAATGCTGCTTGACTTGATAAGGAATTATTTTTTGCAAATGGGAATACAAATTGTTACCTTAATATCCAGATTCAATATGTTAAAATCAATCATCAAAATTAATACAGTTCAAGTTTGTTTAGAAGAATGAAGAAACATTAAATCTGAAACAGGAATGAACAGAAGAATTAAACACACCTTAGATGGAGATAAGAATGAGATAGAAGAATGTGGAAACATTCACAAGTGAGAAATCAAAATGTGCAGCATATTAGAGGTATGCTTAGGACACTGGCATCTTACAATGTGTTCCAAATACAGTTGGGATCTTATGTACTGCTTTAGTCCATTATAAATTTGGAGAACAGTCTTTATAAATATTGGTAGGGAAGAAATTGTTTAAAAATGTTGAGAAGGGGACAAATATGTGTGTGCATAAAAATACAGACCGGTATTTCACACAGATATGAAAGGTGATGGTAGTATTGTTAAAATAGGAGTGATGTAAGTCTATTTAATATCAGCTTTGAATAATCTTCAAATAGATGAGTTGTTAATAACAACATCAATGCAAGAATAATAAACAATGATTGCAGATGTTTTTGTTGGAGTAAAGCATGCAGGAATGATTGAATAAAGCAAGTCAGTGAATAAGGAATAGGTTAGTTAATCTTCAAGGAAAACAAAAAAAACAAAAACACAAGTGAAACATGATGCAATATTTTAATAAATGGAGAGATATTTGGAAAAGTAACATGTTCAATAGTTATAAAAGTAGAAATAGGTAAAATATCAATTTATATGGATAGTAATAGAATGTAACATTAACAGATTGTAATAAAGAAATAAACTACATCCTAAAAGTCTTCCCTTGGAGGAACAGGAACCTGAATAGAATTGCAATTATAAACTAATTAAAACCTGGATTATAATAACAATTGATGGCATCAAAACCACAACATGGAACTGAACTATTTTGAATACATATTAAATACCAACTAGCTAATTAGAAATAAATGAAGGTCAAACACAGGTCGATCATGCATTTTTATAATGCAAAAAAAACTGTTGGGCATTAATAAATATTGGCCTCTATAATACTCCCCAGAGATATATATGATTGATATAGTAAATAAATATTCCTTAATGGATAAAATAGGACAATCTAAATTGCTGAATCAACACAAGGCCTTCAATGACTGTTGGAAATATAAAACAGTTAGAGCACCAAGATTTCAGACCCTTATTTGCTGAGAGCAGTCAATGACCCACAGATGACTGCTTGTGTCAAGATCAGTCAATGACCCACAGATGACTGCTTGTGTCAAGATCAGTCAATGACCCACAGATGACAGCTTGTGTCAAGATCAGTCAATGACCCACAGATGACTGCTTGTGTCAAGAACAGTCAATGACCCACAGATGACTGCCTGTGTCAAGATCAGTCAATGACCCACAGATGACGGCTTGTGTCAAGATCAGCCAATGACCCATAGATGACAGCTTGTGTCAAGAACAGTCAATGACCCACAGATGACTGCTTGTGTCAAAATCAGTCAATGACCCACAGATGACTGCTTGTGTCAAGATCAGTCAATGACCCACAGATGACAGCTTGTGTCAAGATCAGTCAATAACCCACAGATGACAGCTTGTGTCAAGATCAGTCAATGACCCACAGATGACAGCTTGTGTCAAGATCAGTCAATGACCCACAGATGACAGCTTGTGGCAAGAACAGTCAATGACCCACAGATGACAGCTTGTGTCAAGATCAGTCAATGACCCACAGATGACTGCTTGTGTCAAGATCAGTCAATGACCCACAGATGACTGCTTGTGTCAAGAACAGTCCATGACCCACAGATGACAGCTTGTGGCAAGAACAGTCAATGACCCACAGATGACTGCTTGTGGCAAGATCAGTCCATGACCTACTGATGACAGCTTGTGTCAAGAACAGTCAATGACCCACAGATGACTGCTTGTGTCAAGATCAGTCAATGACCCACAGATGACTGCTTGTGTCAAGATCAGTCAATGACCCACAGATGACTGCTTGTGTCAAGATCAGTCAATGACCCACAGATGACAGCTTGTGTCAAGAACAGTCAATGATCCACAGATGACTGCTTGTGTCAAGATCAGTCAATGACCCACAGATGACTGCTTGTGTCAAGATCAGTCAATGACCCACAGATGACTGCTTGTGTCAAGATCAGTCAATGACCCACAGATGACTGCTTGTGTCAAGATCAGTCAATGACCCACAGATGACTGCTTGTGTCAAGATCAGTCAATGACCCACAGATGACAGCTTGTGTCAAGATCAGTCAATGACCCACAGATGACTGCTTGTGTCAAGATCAGTCAATGACCCACAGATGACTGCTTGTGTCAAGATCAGTCAATGACCCACAGATGACTGCTTGTGTCAAGATCTTACTTCAACTACCAATCATTACCTTGAAAATAGAACAAGTCTGGTTAAGTGAGTAGGGACTGAAGAGGGGAAAGTAACCCAGTATTTGAAAATTGTCAAGACGGAATTGAATCTGTTAGAACAAAAAAAATACAGATATCACAGAAGACCATACCATGTGCAGCTCAGCCCAGATAGTAAAAAGAGATAGTAATCATTGGATGATAACAGCAGAGGAAGAAATAGTCGTGAAACAGAAAACCACAGAAAAATCATCATTAAGCCAACATACAGCAATAATATAATAAAAATGTTACAGCCATAAACAAATATTAACAAGAATTGTTCATGTTTTATACAATTAATCATTATTATATTATGCATAAAAATGTAAGCTACTCGGAGAAAGACTCTACTTTTCTTTCTGTATGGATAGACAAAAAAATATTGATGTATTTGAAGGAAACAAACTAAGATTTTTGGAAACAAATAAATATATGAATTGAGTACAATAGCTGGTATCATACAACCCAAAATAGTATGATAAATGCTGTCCCTTTCAGCAGACGACACAAAATTAAAATATGCACATTAATTGTTCCAGTAGATCATTGGTCAAAAGCAACCATTGTTTTCAATCTATCCATGCCATTTCACCCATACAATTAGTGCTTCCTTATTTCTACACCCCATTTGTGTAGTTTCATCAAGTATCATATCTCCATGGCTTAAAAGAGAAAATATAAAAGCTACCATAATTACAGCAGCGCAAGATAGAGAATGTCTTCTGACTTATGTGCCATATGTTGCTCTGGAGGAACATAGCATAACATATGAATGGTAATTACAGAGTGATCTTTATATGTGTGTCCCTTCTATAAAATTATTTTCACCATTATAGGTTATCTTGAAATTATCCTGTTAGCTTTCTCTTATAATAATAATAATTAAAAAGCAAATATTGCAAGATGTAGTAATAAATTATGTAGACATTTAATGAACAATGTAAATAAAATTGTAAACAAAACATTTTCTTGTGCAAACAAAAACCATTACCAGGGCATTGTGAAAGGATTAATTAAAAAACATTATTAAAATATTTGTGGAAACATATTGCAGATTTCACACACTAGCAAGCAGGTGTTTTTGGCACTAATGTAGAGTAGGATTTTTACGTTCAACACTACTTGTGTACAAGTGATTTTTAACAATGACTTCCAGTTCAGAAATACTCTCTCCTCAATTGTGATGTAATAGATTTTTTTTACAAATGTGACAAGCCCAGAAGTAAACACTTGCAGCAAGAGTGAGGCATCACTGTGATCAGGAATTAAACATCAAGTCTCTTAGTGATTAGGGATGAAACATCAAGTCTCTTAGTGATTAGGGATGAAACATCAAGTCTCTTAGTGATTAGGGATGAAACATCAAGTCTCTTAGTGATTAGGGATGAAACATCAAGTCTCTTAGTGAGTAGGGATGAAACATCGAGTCTCTTAGTGAGCAGGGATGAAACATCAAGTCTCTTAGTGAGCAGGGATGAAACATCAAGTCTCTTGGTGAGCAGAGATGAAACATTAAGTCTCTAAGTGAGCAAGGATGAAACATTAAGTCTCTAAGTGAGCAGGGAAGGAGTACCAAGTCTCTTAGTGAGCAGGAATGAAACATCAAGTTTCTTAGGGAGCAGGGATGAAGGATCAAGTATCTTAGTGAGTAGGGATGAAACATCAAGTCTCTTAGTGAGCAGAGATGAAACATCAAGTCTCTAAGTGAGCAAGGATGAAACATTAAGTCTCTAAGTGAGCAGGGATGGAGCATCAGTCTCTTAGTGAGCAGGGATGAAACATCAAGTGTCTTAGTGAGTAGGGAATGAAGCATCAAGTCTCTTAGTGAGCAAAGATGAAACATCAAGTCTCTTAGGGAGTAGGGATGAAACATCAAGTCTCTAAGTGAGCAGGGAAGGAGTATCAAGTCTCTTAGTGAGCAGGAATGAAACATCAAGTTTCTTAGGGAGCAGGGATGAAGGATCAAGTATCTTAGTGAGTAGGGATGAAACATCAAGTCTCTTAGTGAGCAGAGATGAAACATCAAGTCTCTAAGTGAGCAAGGATGAAACATTAAGTCTCTAAGTGAGCAAGGATGAAACATTAAGTCTCTAAGTGAGCAGGGATGGAGCATCAAGTCTCTTAGTGAGCAGGAATGAAACATCAAGTTTCTTAGGGAGCAGGGATGAAGGATCAAGTATCTTAGTGAGTAGGGATGAAACATCAAGTCTCTAAGTGAACAAGGATGAAACATTAAGTCTCTAAGTGAACAAGGATGAAACATTAAGTCTCTAAGTGAGCAGGGATGGAGCATCAAGTCTCTTAGTGAGCAGGGATGAAACATCAAGTCTCTTAGTGAGTAGGGATGAAACATCAAGTCTCTTAGTGAGTAGGGATGAAACATCAAGTCTCTAAGTGAACAAGGATGAAACATTAAGTCTCTAAGTGAACAAGGATGAAACATTAAGTCTCTAAGTGAGCAAGGATGAAACATCAAGTCTCTTAGTGAGTAGGGATGAAGCATCAAGTCTGTTAGTGAGCAGGAATGAAACATCAAGTCTCTTAGTGAGTAGGGATAAAGCATCAAGTCTCTTAGTGAGTAGGGATAAAGCATCAAGTCTCTTAGTGAGTAGGGATGAAGCATCAAGTCTCTTAGTGAGCAGAGATGAAACATCAAGTCTCTTAGTGAGCAGGGAAAAAAACATCAAGTTTCTTAGTGAGCAGGGATGAAACATCAAGTCTCTTAGTGAGCAGGGATGAAACATCAAGTCTCTTAGTGAGTAGGGAAGAAGCATCAAGTCTCTTAGTGAGCAGGGATGAAACATCAAGTCTATTAGTGAGCAGGGATGAAAACATCAAGTCTCTTAGTGAGCAGGGATGAAACATCAAGTCTCTTAGCAGTGAACAGGCAAATAAATGCAATACTGCAATAAAGCTGATAAACTGGGATCAAAATTGAAGACAGTGTGTGGTGATAGCTTTACATAACAGGATATAACAGATTATTAACGTTTCGGCTTACATGTGGATTTTCTATTAAAAAAAAATAGCAACAACAAAACCAAACAGGTATACAAGGGAAATATAGACTGTAATTGGAAAGTAACTAAAACTAGTAAACCTAATAAAAAGGACAAGTGAAAAAACTGATCTTAAGATAGGAATCCAAGTTCCTCACTAAACATATGCTGAACCCAAAGTGAGAACTACTAATTATAATACAGAGACAACCGGAGGAGGTGTATGGATGTACCTTAGAGAACACCACCAAGGCAAAATACACAATAAGCCAAAAATGCCTGCCAACCTTCAGTAGAATGAACAAGAAAATTAAATTAAAGAAAAGAATAAAACTGCTAATCTAAGGACAATCTTAAAAAAGAATAAAACTGCAAATCTAAGGACAATCTTAAAAAAGAATAAAACTGCAAATCTAAGGACAATCTTAAAAAAGAATAAAACTGCAAATCTAAGGACAATCTTCCTTCCTTCCAGGAAGGGAGATATAGATTGAATAATTTGTGGAATTTGGATCTGTTGGCTTCTGCTGTTTCCTGGTCCTTTCTAATATTCAATCAGTCCATCTTTTTCATGGTCGACCCTTGGGTGGGTCTGGTGTTCACATAACATTTATTGAAGGCTCATAATGTTCCATTTTGATCTTTCTGTCTTATCCTATGACATCAAACCATTTTATCCATCAAATATAAATAATAAAGAGACACAAATATTAAATTAGAACTGGACAAGTGAAAACTAAAAGTAAAGGAAGACCAGACAAGGAATCAAATGTGACCAGTGAAAAATTTGAGTCACCAGAGCAGTGAAACAGCAGCACTTCAAAGGAAGTTATAATCTTTAGCTTAATCATTTACATAAACACAATCTAAATAACCAATGACAATATTACTATCTTGATATCACACACTAGTTTTCTTGTAATGTGTGCTAACTGGAAACTTGAGCAAAAACCTTAAGCACACAAGAGATCTAATGCTGCAAGTGCTGTTTAAATAATATTGTAGATGATAATTTTACATAAGTAAAAAGTAAAGTACCCCCGTCACGCCAAGTGGCGTATAGGGAAATATGGTGTTAGTGACCCTATATTTTACAGACCTTCAGCACATGATTTTTGGGGTAATGTGGTCAGTATTACGCCCCTGCTGCTTTACTTTCCCAGAAAAAAATCCGGTTCCCATTTAAGGCTGGGTAAACCCGGAAGCCGTCGGTTGGGATCGAACCCTACCCCTTGTCCGTGGTAGTCCAGTTCACTAACCACTGAGCTATCGCGGCTCCCTGATAATTTTACATGCTGGAATTAAATGTAAAATTTTACATGCTGGAATTAAATGTAAAATTTTACATGCCTGAATTATGTGTATGCAGAAATACAAAAGAAGGTTAAACTCCCCCCCCCCCCCCCAATAATTATCACAACCAAATTTTTTTTTTTTCGTTCGCCAGCTTTTACCTCTGACGAAGTCCCTAGAGACTAGGAACTGAATTTTGCGTGTTAATCCATTTTTCCCTGAAAGCCGTGTGCTCAGGGGTCCCTCGCTACACAGGCAGTTAACTCCGACATCGGAGGTACTCATATTTTTTCCATTGATGAGTAATTGCTATTTCAAGCCGGGGCTCGCTGCTGAGACCAGGGGTGGTTGCCACAGAGAGAAATCATAAATAAAAATCCCAATCATCACAACCAAATAATTACATGGCTAATGATATATTTAAAAATATCAGGAGTTAACATCTGAACAAATAATGTTGGTTAAAAAAGTTCACATGAACATTTTCTGCCACTTGTCTTCTGGATATATTCCAGAACAAGTGGAGATTATCACCTAAATAAAGGTTTTCAGATATCTTCAGTGTTGTTCTGTTTTTCATGAGTCATTTGGTATTTGCCCTTTCAGAGCTCCAAGAATGTAATTTTGTTGTGAATTCGAATATCCTTAGAAAGAAAAACCTTCTTGTTTTACATAATGGAAATATCATTATCATTGAGTGCCGTCTCTGCATTGAAGATTGGCCACCATGGAGTGCCATTCTGCTCTGTCTCTTGCTTTGATAGTGCAGGCTGTCATAGGCTGACTTGTCCATCTTTTGATGTTACTCATCCATGTTGGTTTTGGTATGGAAATATCAACTTGCTAAAAACTTAACTCTTTTTACCATTTTCATTTTTGGGGCCTGGTAGGTCTAGAGGTAAGATGCCGGTTCCAGGTTTGATTTCCACCACAGATGGTGGAAAATGTAAAAAAAAAACCTCTAATCTATTGTTTCTTCATGGCTTTACCCTTCCCTGGTCTCTGGGTAGTGAGATCTGATTTCTAGCCCTTTCTGATAATGGTGAAAAACAGGAGTCCCTTGTGCATTCTGCAGACATTAAAGAATTCTTGACAGTTGGAAATCAAAAAGATTAGGCCAAAAGTGGCTTTTGTACAGACAAAAATAATAGGAAGAAATTTCTACTATAAAAATATGAGAGTACCTCTGAAGTTGAAGAATATCTGCCTGTATGGCAAAAGACACCTAAGTACATGGCTGTCAGTTTGAAAAATGTTAAATTCACACAAAATTCTGTCCCTAGCTTAGCTAGAGATATAAAGCTGGTGAACACAAACAACTATGATACGCATTTTCTTCAGAAGCTCAAGTTCATATGATCATGTCTAAATTTAATGTTATCAGTCTTCACCTTAGGCCAACCACTGGGAGTTGAGGTAGGTGGGTCAAGTTAGAAGAATGGATAATAATTACATCCCTATACGTATATTGCACATAAAATGATAGAAGGGAATCAATCTGTGGGTAGACCAAGATTAAGATAAATACAAATCTTGTCTGCAAACTGTCCATGAGTGAAGTCTTCATTAAGTGACAAGGCTTAGAAAATCTTGCACAAGATCACAGCACATAGTGAAATATGGCATCCATTAGTGAAGATCACAGCATACAGTGAAATATGGCATCCATTAGTGAAGATCACAGCATACAGTGAGATATGGCACCCATTAGTGAAGATCACAGCATACAGTGAAATATGGCACCCATTAGTGAAATGAAGTCAAAAACAGATGATAAAAGAGGCAAAAGAAAAGAGGTGATATACACCATATAAAAAAATGTGCCATGTAAAAAAGGTACTGTCAGTCCCTTCATTCCAATATTGGCAGGATCAGCCTTAAAAGAAATGTATGGGAAAACCAAGACTAACATGGACGAGTAACATCAAAAGATGGACAAATCAGCCTATGACAACCTGCACCATCAAAGCAAGAGACAGAGCAGAATGGCACTCCATGGTAGCCAACCTTCATTGCAGTGAAGGCACTCGATGATGATGATGGGAAAACATTAACATCAGTCTAATTCCATAATTTTTGAAGATGTAAAAGACCATACATACTTGTGTATATGGGCATATATGTGTGTTAAAAGAGAAAGTTACATATCATGATCATCAAGCACCATTCCTGCTGGCGTAGGTGATCATGTCTCTCCACAACTTTGATCTTGACAGTTATTTATCATTCCTGTTATTGAACAGTTCTGCCAAGCCATTCTCTTAAGCTGTCTGGTGTCTTTTTTCTTTGCTTCCCTCTATCTCTTCGTTCTTCAATTTTCCCATTTGTCATAATATATTCCAGTTGTTCCCTTCTCATTACATGGCCAAAAAAATGATGATTGTTTCTTCCTAATATTGGATATTAGCTCTCTTTTTGCTCTGATCTCTTTCAGAACGTTTTCATTACTCTTCTTAGCTGCCCATATAATTCTCAACATTCTTCTTTAAATCCAAATTTTTACAGCCTCCAGTGATTTTCTTGCCTGTTACCCTATTGTCCATGATTTACATCCTTATGTTAAGGCTGGCTCTACATAACATTGAAGAACTCTTTTTCTTGTTTCTGTTGTCAAAAATGAATTGCACAGTATCTTCCTCATTTTTTGGAAAGCTGCTTTTGCCTGAGCCCAGTTACATATAAGTAAAAAGTAAAATACTCCCGTCACGCCAAGTGGCGTATAGGGAATATGGTGTTAGTGACCATAAATTTTACAGACCTTCAGCACATGATTTTTGGGGTAATGTGGTTGGTATTACGCCCGTGACATTTTACTTTCCCAGAAAAAAATCTAGTATCCATTAAAGGCTGGGTGAACCGGAAGCTGTCGATTGGGATCAAACCCTACCTCTTGTCCTTTGTAGTCCAGTTCACTAACCACTGAGCTATCACGGTTCCCCAGTTACATATACAATTACATAATTCCATATATATATTTTTGGTTAAATTAGTGCATTAAATTATATTTACATTCATCTTCGTTTCATTCATTGTCTTGCCCACCTTTCTAGGCGCGTCTGGCAAAACAGCAAACTGACATTAAAACAGAAGCCGCAGTTTACAATGCCTGCATAATTAGTATCCTCCTGTATGGCAGCGAATCTTGGACAACCTATGTAAAGCAGGAGAGAAGGCTAAATGCACTCCATATGCGATGTCTACACCGTATTCTTTGTAATACCTGGAAGGATAAAGTGGCAACGTGGAGGTCATGACTTGCACAGGCCTCCCGAATATCTACATGCTGCTCAAACAAGGTAGGTTACGCTGGCTTGGCCATGTACACCGTATGAAAGATGGCCCCATATCAAAAGATATACTCTACGGACAACTGGCAGATAGTAAAAGAACTAGGTTAGAAAAGATAACATTTCTAGGGGCGCTGAAAAATCCATACTCAACTATGACTGACGGAGGCTACTACTACATTCATCTTCTCTTACATTCCATATCTGAGTTAATTTAGTGGAATTAAAAATAAGAACATATGTTTTCTTTCTTATTGTTCATCAATAGTATATTGTAGATGTTCTACGTTGCATTATTTGCCACAAAGAAACCAAACTACTGCATCACTTCTACATAAATTAAGTGGATAAAAGGCTCAAGAAAGCAAAATAATTTGGCCAAAAACTGCTTTACAATCATCATCAAGTAGTGCCAGCTGGTGCAGGTGATCATGTTTCACCACAACTTTCTATCTTTAGTCACTGTACAGTTTCGATTTTTGATATGTTAATGAACTAATACATGAAACCTAAGGTACATTATACTTCTATGGTTTTTTTTTTTTTTTACTGAGCTTAACATTTGCATGTTGAAAATACTGTAGTCTGAAAGCAGTAAAACACTGATTTTCAATAAACTGTTTAAACTCATAACAAATGACTCCATAAAACATATTAAAGATATTATGTCCAACATATTTTATTCAAATTTTACATGATAAATTAGTTACTTAAAAGATATATAATAAATTATTACAAAATAACAGCAAAATGAAAGCAATAATTATAATTTACCACCTTAATGCATGTAAAATTGAATTATGATTAAATTGAACAATTGTTGGTGGCCTTTTCTAGTTTCCTGAAACAAACAAAAAATAATGCCAACCTCCATTTTTAAACATCAAGATAAAAGATCCACATTTTCATACAAATTTTTTACATCATCTCCAGAAAAGCTATAGTCTTCAGCTCATGCAAGAACATACCAGTTAATTTGTACAGATTATTCACAGTTTGTAGATCTATTATTACATAACTTAAGTACAAACTTGCAATTACAAGTGTGTACAATTTAGAAACATATTAGCTGTATGGGTACACACAAAGAAATGACACTCATTTTATATTTTAACCCTAGATTACAATCTATCTATTGTCCTTTCGAGCCGAAGACGGCACATAGGGCAGAACCACAATCTCAAAAATAGAAACCTTGCGTGCCAAAATGGCACATATTGCAGAGATCACTGCTTCTAAAATCTATGGCTGTTTCCATAACAATACTTTTTACAATGACAGCTTGTCAAGCCATCGATCAACTCCTTAGTCACCTCTTATGACATGCCTGGAAGGTCATAGTGTCACTATTCTTTACTTTCCTCATAATGAGGCCCCAGTAACACACAGGAGTAGATTACAATACCGTAGTAAAAATTGCAGCATCAAAACACATTCCTCAAAATTTGACACTTTACCATGTCCAAACATTACCCTACTCTGTGTACCTTACTAATTACCACTTATGGTGAATCCTGGGTGTTAGTTTCCATTACTGTTTGAATAAAAAAAAAAATGTATTATATCATCTGCAAAATCTAGGTCTTCCATGTTATTCATGTCATCCCATTTAATGCCATTATTGCCTTTGCAAAATATACTCATTATGTAATCAATAGTAATTCCAAATAGCAATGTTGATAGTATACATCCCTGTTTTCATTTGAAAGCAATCACTCATTCCCTCCTCTGTGCAAAGTGCTCAAGCACAGCCGTCATATATGTCTTTTATAATGTTGGTAATTTTTGATGGTATTCCAAAATGTTTCAAAATATTCCACAAGGACAATCTATTCTATGTGTGCTGTCAAACACTTTTTTAAAATCAATGAAATTGCAAACTAATGGTTATTGTTTTTCTGTGTTCTTCTAATCACTTAGAGTGAATAATTGTGTAGAGTTAATGTAACATTAAGTTCTCTAAAAATAGTAATTTCTCTGAACTTTTGACACACCCATGTGTTCACACTAGGCAAAATACTAGGACAGAAAATTCCTCAGGTTGATTTATGACCTGAGTTTCACCTCATGTACTGGACGTGTTACAATGTCTACAGGTACGGTAGTTATAAAGTAGTATGTTCGGCCTAGCACTATTTGTTGTGTTTCCTGAGTCACAAAGGGCTGTTTAATATCTACTGATGACCAAGGAATTTCCCTGGTCACAGCAAAAAAAAAAAAAAAAATTTCTTGAGAATTGGAGATTTTTTTTGCATTAATGTATCTCACGATCTCAAAAAAAATTCAAACAGTAATGGAAACAAATGAAACACTCAGGGATCACAGGAAGTGATAATTAAGAAGGTACATGGAGAGGGGTAATGTTTGAAGAAGGAAAATGATGAATTTTAAGGAATTTGTTTTGATGCGGTAATTTTGCTATGTTATCGTAATTTTGGGTTAAAACGGTTTAAAATCGTGTCCTAATATAAACATCATTTTGTTCGTATGTTTTTAATTGGGGAAGAGTCACTTTTAATTCCATACTACTACCACTATTTGCACAAGGAATCAACTACAAGCTTTTCTTGGTGAAACCATTGATCTATAGGATTTATTAAAACTCATGATAGATTTTCATACAGAAAACCATTGGTGCAATAATTTCTATAGATTGATCTCTTGAAGATCTGTTTGCATGGGAGTGATATTATAAGAGCAAGTGTAGGAATACCACTTGAATATTTAAATTTATATACTTTGTGTGAAAAAGAAATACATCAAGCTTGGTATTATTTTCTATGAACCTTCAAAAATAAGGATATGGTTTTCCACCATATCTGAATATCAAAGGTAAATAATTCTATCGTGGAGATTAAACTATCTGGTAAAGGTGCACTGATATAAACATTGTCCCACAAAGAGGCTGACAGATATACAATAACAAGTGAGAAAAAAGGCATGCTGATTGCCCAAAATGTCATCAGGTATTTTAATAAACATAACCAATCTCCAAAAATAATTGAATGTCTTACATTCTACACATAACAATAGATTCCTGAGTGTATATGATGACAGCAATTACTTCCTAAGAATATCAGGTAATGCTAAAGGGTGTCAAAAGACATGTTGCTGTTATTATAAATGAATCAACCAAAGCAGCCCTTATATTTTTTTTATATCAAAATAATATTATAACAAATAACTGCCACAAATATCAAGCATTGTATATCTAAAAGTGGAGGCAGAAAAGTCAGGTGTCATTTTTTGTGAAAAAGCTAAAGAACGCATACATTTTGTCTATTATTTTTCATGTGATTTTCATGATACTATTGATACCAAATGTGTATTCAGAAGAAGGAGAGTTCCTTTCTTTATTTTTTGAGTCTATGCTAATTATGCATGGATATTTTTAAAATACATTTTTCTGAGGAGCATCTTCTTCATTTTGTCACTAATTAAAAAAAACTAACCATAAAATGGTATGAATATTTAGATTCAGCATCCATTAGTACTCAAATGTGGTAAATTTCAAGGTGATATCAAGAGCCAATTTCTTATTATCGTGATCAGTACCCATTGGCAATTAAATCGACAGCACTCTTTCAGTCATTTAAAATGGCGTGTGAAATTTCTCTCAAAGTATCAGTGTGTTGGATTTTATAGCATTGTCAATAAATCAGCAAACCAGTGAAATAATATGGATATTTTGGTGTCTGTTTTTACATAAGTGTGGTAAATCTCAAGGTGATATTGACAAATAAATGATGTCTGCTGGCAATTAAACGACCTCAATATTTTTTACTATTAGCCATTAATTAGCTGATGTCTTATACATCTTGTCACAATGAGGGGGAGGGGGAAGTATGACCTGGATGTAACCCTAACATTGTTACCTATAGTTTTATTTCAAATAATTTCACGAAAAAAAGACAAAATCATTAAATAAAAAACATTTTTAAATGCTTAACTTTAAAAATAATTTACATATAAACACGAATGAATATTTAAAATCACTTTTGTTAAGGTTTATCTAGCTATTCTGTTTTAAATTTTAAAAATTATTTTGAAATTATTATTAAAGTATCTACTTAACAAATAAACAAAATACTAATTCTGCAACAGCAATAGATACAACAGCTTTAAATCAGAAAGATGTGAAAGAAACTTATACTATACAAGTAAAGAACACATATCAGAAGCTGCTAGAAGAAGGGATTGAGCAGTACAGAAGAGAAAATCCTGAAGAAAAAGTCACAACCAAATGGCAATGCATAAAAAACGGCATACAAGAATCCTGCATCACCTTACCCAAAAGGAAAGTACAAAAAACAAAAATAACTGACAACATTTTAGAAAAAATGGAAGAGAGAAGACAAGCGAAAAAAACACTGCCAAATACAAGGAAATTGATAATGAAATACGAAAAATGTGCAAAAAGGCAAAAGAAGACTGGCTCAACCAAAGATGTCTAGAAATCGAAACTATGGAAAGTAAAAAAAATTTAAGAGGAATGCACACAGAAATAAAAAGAATGACTAATAAAGACAAAAAAGCAGCAGGAAACGGATGTATTGCAAACAAAGAGGGAAGAATGTTAACAGACAACAAAGATATAATCGAAAGATGGCAGGAATACATAACAGAATTATTTCATGACGAAAGGGACAAAAAACCATTCATAAAATGTACATCCAGCTATAAAATCCTGAAATCTGAAGTAGAAAAAGCTATAAAAACAATGAAAAAAGGAAAGCAGCAGGTCCTGACAATATACAGGTAGAGATGATACAGGCACTAGAAGATTTTGGCATTGAAGTGATCACAGACATATGCAATGACATATACCGCACAGGATACATACCAAATGAACTAAAAACATCAACTTTTATAGCATTGCCTAAAAAGAATGGTGCAGTTGAATGCAACGATTTTAGAACAATAAGCCTAATGAGCCAGGTAACCAAAATTTTACTAAAAGTTATACAAGGAAGGATTCAGAATAAAATTAATACTGAATTAGATGAGCAGCAATTCGGATTCAGGAAAAACAGTGGACAAAAAAGCCATATTCAGCATGAGGACATTGATTGAAAAGTACATAGAAGTAAACAAACCAATATATGCCTGCTTCATAGACTACACCAAAGCATTTGATAGAATACACCATGAGCAACTTATAGACTGCCTAAAAGATATAAATCTGGATGACACAGACATATGACTGATATGTAATTTGTATTGGGAGCAAACAGCAATAATAAAATATAACAAGGAGAACTCTACACCCATTGATATAAAAAGAGGAGTAAGACAAGGATGCATCCTATCACCAAGCTTGTTCAATTATACACTGAGCAAATCTTTAAAAACATCACTGAGATGCCAGGCCTTAACATTAATGGAAGATAATCAATAACCTAAGATATGCTGATGATACTGTTCTACTAGCAGAAAATCCTGAAGATCTACAACAATTACTTAATGTAATAAACATGACAAGCAAAAAATATGGACTCAATATGAATATAAAAAAGACTAAAACTATGATCATAAACAAAGAAAATTCTCAAGACCTACAATTAAATATCAAAGTGAAGGAATACATCTAGAGACAGTCCAGAGCTACAACTACCTGGGACATACTATAACCAGTGATGGAAAATGTACAACTGAAATAAATAAAAGAATAGGAATGGCAAAAAGTAATTTCAATGCCATGAAAAATATACTAACATCAAAACAAATAACACCAGGGCTGAAACTAAGAATAGCAAAATGTTACATCTTCTCAATATTCCTGTATGGTGCAGAAACATGGACATTAGACCAGAAAACAGAACAGAAAATTGAAGCCTTTGAAATGTGGATTTATAGAAGAATAGGTAGAATTAGATGGAAAGAAAAGAAAACAAACGAAGAAGTTTTAAAACAACTAAAAATGAAAAAAGAACTACTAAACAAAATTAGAGCAAGACAAATGAAATTTTTTGGTCATGTTAAAAGACACAACAGTCTAATAAAAGTAATATTAGAAGGTAAAAGAGGTAGAGGCAGACCAAGACTAACATGAACGAGTAACATCAAAGATGGACAAGTCAGCCTATGGCAATGTGCACCATCAAAGCAAGAGACAGAGTGGAATGGCGCTCCATGGTAGCCAACCTTCGATGTGGAGAGGGCACTCAATGATGATGATGATCTACTTAATATGTGCATAGATTTACACACAAAAAATGTTCACAAATGTAATGCATCATATATTTATCATGTTATTTAAATATAAATTAGCTGACAAACCTGAGGAAAACAAACTGAAAGTAACAGAGAAAGAAATGATTACAATTCACAAATATAAAATTGACACTAAAATACTAAAAACTAGAGAAGATTCATCTAGCATGCTACGATGGTGATAAGAGTAGTCAAAGACAGCCCAGTCAAATTTATGAGAGAAATCAAAGCAGAGTACGAATGAAGAAGAATAGTGTGAATGCCTGCTATATAACAATCATTCTATTGTGTGGTACTCGTGTGATCAGATGGCCTAAATATCAATATTTTTCTGCAGCAACAGAATATATTTTCACAAAAAATATATCTATTTTCATACAACAGAAAAGAATACCAAAAGATTATGAATTCATCTCATTGGCTCACCAAAGGATTCTGAGGAATCCGACATGTAAATCTTTTTGTACTTAACGCTAGAATATGCTTTAAAAAATCGTACAATTCCATTGACCGTTTGACGAGAGTTTGCTAAACCAACAGCAACGAGCAACAAAACATATGCCAGCATCAACATGGTAAATTTGTGATCACGTAACCATGTGTAAGATGATGACTCCAGACTGGAGCTGTAGAAATAAAATTTGAGAAAAATGGATGAAATATTGTAACACTGTTCTGGTCTACATTTATTGCAATAATAAACTTGTTCTATTAGACTTCTGCTTGTCTTGCGCAAGGCACAATTAATATTGTTTTTCTGTCTAGATTTTTTTTTCAAATATAAAATTCTTCTTCGTCTTCTTCCTTCCTTTTTTATTTGCCTTTCAGCATCGAGGGGAGATATAATTTGCTGCCTTTTGCTCCTCTGTTGTTATGTTTCCTAGTGCTTCTAATATTCCATCAATCCATCTTTTTCATGGTCGGGCCTTGGATCAGGTGTTCTTGCAACATTTATTTAAGGCTCGTTTTGTTTTGATCTTTTGCACTGTCATGTGGCCAAACCATTTTATCTGTTGTTTCTTTATGTAATCTATGGTAGGGATTATTTCTAGCTTTTTTCTCAGTTTTTCATTTCTGATCTTTTACCTCAGGCTGTTTCCTGTCATTCGTCTAACATATTTCATCTCATCATTTGACAAGCTTTGTTGCATCATGAGTCTATTTCTTCTGTTGTAACTGTCATTGGTCATTCTATTGACCTTTCGAGCCGTAACCGGCCCATAGGGCGTAGACCAAGATACACCTTCTCCTATATGAATTTTTGTTCTAGCAGTTTTCTTTTAAAGATATTTTATCAAATCTCGCCATCTGTCTCTGTTCTGTGCAAGCAGTTCTATCTCATTGAGGGAGCCGATTCCTGCTGCTCTTGCTCTCTCATCAATGTTCTTCTCAGTGTCTCCCTGGGTCTTCCTCTTTTTCTTTTACCTGTTGTTTCCCATATGAGGGCTTGCTTTGCATTGGTCATTAGACTTCCTAAATATTAAAATTCCTCTGCTTGTTTCAATTGTCTGATTTCTATCGTTATGTTTAATTTTTGTGATATCATGACTTCTGTTTTGGCGATGTTGGTTTTCATGTTGTATTTTGTGTCTGTGTTGTTGAGTCTATTTAAGCGTTCTTATAGGTATTCTATTTTTCCTTGTATTAGTTCTTGATCGTCTATAAATAGAAGCTAATTCGCATATGTAGTTCATGTATGTAATAAACAATAGGGGAGATATTACGCACCCCTAACTTTATCCCTAATCTAACTTTGAAGTGGTTTGTGTAACCTGCTGCTGTTCTCACTGCGCAGCTGCTGTGGTGTAGAGACTTTTAATTAGGTTGGTTAGATGTTGGCTTACTCCATATTTTGTTACTACCCCCCATAGTTGTTCTCTATTTGCTCATTCAAATGCTTTTTCCTAGTAATGAAAGCTATCTATCTATCTATTGACCTTTCGAGCCGTAACCGGCCCATAGGGCGTAGACCAAGATACACCTTCTCCTATATGAATTTTTGTTCTAGCAGTTTTCTTTTAAAGATATTTTATCAAATCTCGCCATCTGTCTCTGTTCTGTGCAAGCAGTTCTATCTCTAACGCATTCGAACGGCTTGGTATAGAACCGTTGATCAGAGGTTTAACAAGCCGCTATCGTAAAACGATGTTGTTAATGAAACAAAACATGAAAGCTATGTACCATTTAATTGTGTTCTGTTGTCTTTTCTGCTACTCTTTTAAGGTAATTAATGCGTGAACACATTCTCTGTTTCTTCGGAACCACATTTGAGAATCGTTTAACTATAGTTCTATTATTCATCTCAGCCTTTTTTCCATAATTTTGGAGTACAACTTTCCCACATGGCTGACAAGGGATGTACCTCTATATTGATTGGAGTCTTCTTGCTACCTTTCTTTTCCATATTGATGATTGCTCATTTGCTAGTCTTCTGGGCTTTCTGTTAGTGCTATGCTGCATTACATATTCTGTGCAGCCATGAAACTCCTGTTTCTCCTGCTGCTATTTTTAAAATAATAGTATGTTAGCTAATGACCAATAACAAGGCTGCTGGAGAGGATAAGTTAACAGCTGAGATCCTCAAGGCAATTGATAGCCATAATTTAATACATCTCCAAAAAATGTTCAACATCATTGGAAAACAGAGAAGACGCCTCATAAATGGAAAAAAGGAATCATTGTTAAGATCCCAAAAAAGGGCAATCTTAGAGATTGTAACAATTGGAGAGGCGTGACACTTTTGTCAGTTGCCTCAAAATTATTCTGTAAAATCATCCTAAATAGAATAAAGGATTCAATAGATACAGTAATGCGTGAAGAACAGGCTGGGTTTAGAAAAGGGAGAAGCTGTCTTGACCACATTTTCACTCTACGACTTATATTGGAGGAACACATTGAAAAGCAAAACCTTTTGTACTTAACTTCATCGACTTCAAAAAGCATTTGATAGTATTCATAGAGATTCTTTGTGGAAAATTCTGAAGCAATATGGCTTACCATCAAAAATCATAAATATTATCAAAGACATGTATGATGGTTACACATGTGCAGTTCGAACAGAGGAAGGACTGAGCGAATGTTTCCCAATAGAAACTGGGTTAAACAAGGATGTATTTATCGCCCTTGTTATTGGAATTGTTATGGACTTCATAATGAAGAAATGCTGCACTGGTAATAAAGGCATCGAATGGATACAAGGAGACCATTTGGAGGACCTGGACTTTGCTGATGACATAGTTCTCATCAGCAATCAGATAAAAACGATGCAGGAAAACACAAATGAACTATCATCAATAGCCAGCAAAATTGGGCTTGAGGTCAATCATGAAAAGACTAAAGTCATGAAAAGTTTAATTCCAACAAGTGACAAAATATACATTGAAAACAAACCAGTAGAAGAGATCGATCACTCATCTATCTTGGAAGTCACATTGATCGAGAAGGGGCTACGAGCAAAGAAATTAGAACAGACTGGCTAAAGCAGCAATGTCTTCAGAAGCCTGAAAGTTGTTGAAATCAAAACTCATTAGCACAAACACAAACTTAGGCTATTCAAATCAAAATGTACTATCAACCCTTACGTATGCGTGTGAAAGCTGGAAAACAACAAGAGATATAGAAACAAAGTTGAAGCATTCGAAAATAAATGCTAAGGAAAATACTTGGTATAGTGTTGGAACGAATCAAAACAAACGAGGAATTAGAGAAATCGCCAAATCAACCACTAATATCTTCAGTAATAAAAGAAAAGACGATGGTCATACGTGGACATGTGAGAGAAGAGATAATAATCGATAGCAAAGCAAGCCCTCATATGGGAAACAAACAGGTAAAAGAAAAAGAGGAAGACCCAGGGAGACACTGAGAAGAACATTGATGAGAGAGCAAGAGCAGCAGGAATCGGCTCCTCAATGAGATAGATGCTCTGCTAGCATACTAGTCAGATGGACAGATGCGAGATTTGATAAAATATCTTTAAAAGAAAACTGCTAGAACAAAAATTCATTATAGGAGAAGGTGTATCTTGGTCTACGCCCTATGGGCCGGTTACGGCTCGAAAGGTCAATAGATAGATAGATAGTATGTTATCTATTCCCCCGGTGCTTTATTTCTTGGGACATATTTGATTACTTCTTTGATTTCTCTTTCATGATGTTGGGTTCAGTGTTTGTGCATTCTGGGTGGTTTTTGTTGTGTTATTTGTGGATGGTGCTTGGTTCAATATGACTTCAAAATATTCTTTCCATCTCTGTTGCATATGTTGACTATTTTATATTGGCTGTTCGTCTTTGTCATTTATGAGCTAGTGGAATTGTGGTTTCTTTCCTGCTCTTGTTGCTATTACTGCTTGTAGAAGTCTCTTGTGGCTGTCTTGAAGTCCTTGCTCATATTTGTCTGAACTTTGTCAAGGTGTTTTGCTTAGCTTCTTTGATCACAATTTTAATTTCTTCAGACTGAAGCATATTTTCTTATTCTTCTTTTCCCTCCAATATTTAAAAAGTTTCTTCTTTTCTTTAACTGCTTCTCTGAATGCACCATTTCACCATGGGGTGCTCTTTTCTTCTTTTGTCCTTAGTTTTGTTTCATATACTGTTGTTAGGATATTGGTTATTGTTTTCTTAAACTACTTCCACTCTTCATCTTCTGTGTTTACTTCATTAGGGAGTTTCTTGAATTTCTCTGTAGTTTCTCTTCTAAGGGTTTTTTTTCATTCTTTATCTTTTAATTGTTTATTTTATTGCCTGTTCTTTTTGCCTCTTCTGTTTAATTATGTACCTTTGCTAAGTTGCTTTTGACTGCCTGAGTGTGATCATAACCATTTTATGGTCTGTACTGTCTGTAATATGGACAGCTCTGCTTTCGGTTACTTTTTTTCTTGTTCTGTTTTCTTGTTAGTAAAAAGTAAAGGTAAAGTATGAGACTTGAATTGTGTCTTAGTGTGCAAGTTTTCACCCACTGAGCTAGGCCACCTATCAGAAGTGTTGGAGACTTCTGGATGTGTCACTTAAGCATTGAAACTCAAGCGTGAGGCGGCATTCCTCACTTCCCAGACTACTACTACCCTGGTACCCATTTCTGCCAGCGTTAGGTTGACCGCTGGGATTTTTTTTTTCCAACCACAAGTACAATTCATACTGCTTCCAGCGGGAATCGAACACGGGCTGTCCAAACATTGGTAACCGAGTGGGGTAGTTTTCCCAACTGGGCTACCAATGTCCCCCGATGTATCTGACTTTTACAGGTTGTGTCATTTCACTTCGTATAAAAAAACTAGGTATATATTGTGACTCTCTGTGTCTGAAGAACATATTGGTAATAAACAAATAATTTTGGTTACATAATTCCAGCACTCTACTTCCATTTTCATTTCTCTCTGGTGTCTTATCACCAAAGGGTCCCAGGATATATCTGTTCTCTTTGCTCTGTTTCCCAAGTCTTCCATTAAAATCTCCCATCACTAACATGTTATCAATCTTGTTGACAATTTCATTAGTGTCTCATAGATTCTTCACTGTCTTTTTAATTGTTGTTACATGGTGCATATATTTGTATGTACATTGTTTTTTGGTCGTCTTCTAGTAGTCTAGCTGTGATTATTCTTTCTGTGCAGTATTTTTTCTTCTATATTTTTCTAAAACTTCTTTGGTGTTATTCCGCATATGTTGATGGTTACTATTACATGTTTATTATCTATCTCCATGTTCTATAATTTCTTTGGGTATAAAATGTTTATCCCTTACTGACCTGCCTAGTCTGTCGTAGGTTTAGGGCTTGATTTTTTTTTAATGTATGCGGGGAGCAACAAGGAGATCTTTCCTCACGTGTGATATCGCTAGGTGTCACATGCAATCTCTTTACAGTCTAATTGTAATATTAATTGACATAGATTTAACAAGAAATGCTTTAAGAAAATAATATAAAAGCACAGTCGTCCATCATAAATGTCTTATGGCAGTAATGGATTTGTAATCTTTTCTGTGTCTACTGAGATAAAAAGGATTAGTTTATTTTAATAGATTAACTACAGATACATTGTTTATAAAATGTCTTCAGGTTTTAGAGTTTATGTAATATTATGATAAGTAAAGAAAATATTAAATAACACATATCATGTTGGTCTATTTCATGATTGGTTATGTCATTATGACTGATTTTGAATACAACTATTCTCTTACAATTTTCTGTTTCTTCACTGTTATGGTGTTGAGTCATTACAACTATTCTCTTACAATTTTCTATGTATCCCCACTGTTATGGTGTTGAGTCATTACAACTATTCTCTTACAATTTTCTATGTATCCCCACTGTTATGGTGTTGAGTCATTACAACTATTCTCTTACAATTTTCTATATGTCTCCCACTGTTATGGTGTTGAGTATTATTACAACTATTCTCTTACAATTTCTATGTATCCCCACTGTTATGGTGTTGAGTCATTACAACTATTCTCTTACAATTTTCTATGTATCCCCATTGTTATGGTGTTGACTCATTACAACTATTCTCTTACAATTTTCTATGTCTCCCCACTGTTATGGTGTTGACTCATGAGGACATGAAACAAATTGAAATTATTCTCTTCCAGCTTTCACTGTTTTCCAATTTTATCTGATTATTTTTTGGTAAAGTTGAGATCTGTCACTTCCTTGACGTTGTCATTCTAGATCTCATATCTATTTTGCATTTTGCCTCTCTCCTAGTTCCTTGTATGATAGTTTTTGCCAGACCTGACAAAACATGTTATATAGTACTATCATTTCATCTATAGTCTTTTTACATGGTGGTTAGGATTTGATCATCTTGATTCATTCCTGTTTGAGCTCTCTTAGAGCTCTGGAGCCTCGGTAGTCGAGTTGGGAAAACCACCCGACTTAACTACCGACGTTTGGACAACCCATGTTCGATTCCTGCTGGGAGCAGTGTGAATTGTACTCATGGTTGGAAAAAAAAAATCCCCCATGTCGACCCAGCCGTTGGCAGAAATGTGTACCAGGGTATTACCCTGGAAAGGTGAGGAATGTCGCTTCGCATCTGAGTTTCGATGCTTGAGCTACACTATACAGAAATCTCCGAACATTTCTGGATAGGCGGCCGAGCACATATGGGTGTAAACTCACGTGCTAAGACGCCGGTTCAAGTCTCGTACTTCACCTACTTTACTTACCTTATAGCTCTATGTGAAATAACACAGGTTTATTTGTCACTGATACTCTATTTGATATGCTCATTTGTATCTTTCCAGAAGATAACAAAAATATATGCTTCTCTATATATATTCAAAGTGATTAGAAGAACCAATGTCTTAAATAAAAAAAAAAACTTTTGTGGTAAAAGATTTAATATTGCATCACCCCACACCCGTTGATACTTTGGTCACGATCATACTAAAATATTCACAGATAAGTATTTACTTTAACTAAAGTCTTTACTTTTTGTGTCTGGTGTCGCAAGTTGGAACCACTTACATAAAATAACAGTCAAGAGTACATTCCATAAGAGTGGAATGTACTAAGCTCTAGAAATCTTCATCCATAAATAGTGCAAAATTTCTAAGATTAGAAATAAAAATGCCAATTTGAAATGAAAAACAAACAACTGAGATTTAAATACAAGAAGAAAAAAATCAAACTCACACTTGTTGAATACTAGCCTCATGCTTATACAGCAGCAGGTACTTCACTCGTATCATGTCATTGTTCTGAACGACATAGTACTTCTCAGGCACAGCTTCAGCAGAAGGGGATGCTTGAGCTCTTTGCTTTTGCTTAGCTGTGCTTCCTGATAAATAATTGCTAGAATTATGACAAGCTGCTCAGATTGATGCACAATAAGACAAGTGAACAATATTAAAACAGGTAAATGAATTTAATTATCTGGAACAAAGTTAACCTCAGATGGTAGATGTACAACAGAGGTGAGATGCAGAATAGCTCTGGCAAAAGCAGCTTTAAAAAAAATTAGGAAGATACTGTGCAATCCATTTGTTACAATAGAAACAAGAAAAAGAGTTCTTAAATGTTATGTAGAGCTAGTCTTAACATATGGTTGTGAATCATGGACAATAGGACAACAAACAAGAAAATCACTGGAGGTTGAAGAAATGTTTAACAGAAGAATGTTGAGAATACCATAGACAGTTAAGAAGAGTAATGAAAACGTTCTGAAACAGGTTAAGGCAAAGAGAGAGATAATTTCCAATATTAGGAAGAAATAATCATCATTTTTTTGGCCATGTAATGAGAAGGGAACAGCTGCAATATATTGTAACAACTGGGAAAATTGAGGGACGAAGAGATAGAGGGAAGCAAAGACAAAAAATTGTTCAATTGTTCATTATTTTGAATTTTGATTATTAAAAATTGTTCAATTGTTCATTACTTGTTAGTGTCATCTATCTATTGACCTTTCGAGCCGTAGCCGGCCCATAGGGCGTAGACCAAGATACTCCCTCTCTTATCTGAATTTTTTTGTTCTAGCAGTTTTCTTTTAAAGATATTTTATCAAATCTCGCCATTTGTCTCTGTTCTGTGCAAGCAGCTCTATCTCATTGAGGGAGCCGCTTCCTGCTGCTCTTGCCTCTCACATCAATGTTCTTCTCAGTTTCTCTCTGGGTCTTCCTCCTTTCCTCTTACCTGTTGTTTCCCACATGAGGGCTTGCTTTGTTATTCGGTTATTATCTCTTCTCATCACATGTCCAACATATGACCATCGTCTTTTCTTTATCATTGAACTGAGTGGTTGATTGTCGATTTCTCTAATTTCCTCGTTTGTTTTGAATTTGTTCCATGCGATACCAAGTATTTTCCTTAGACATTTATTTTCAAACGCGTTCAACTTGTTTCTACATCTCTTGCTGTTTTCAAGCTTTCACAACATACGTAAGAGTTGATAGTACATTTGATTTGAATAGTCTAAGTTTTATCAGGTCTACGTTTCATTAACAAAATCGTTTTACGATAGCGGCTCATTAACTTCTGATCAATGGTTCTATACCAAGCCGGTATATATATGTTAGTGTCAGGTCAAGTAATTTTGCTGGCTACTGTATACAGTAAACATTACAACCTGCGGCTGCCCTGCTGTCTTGCAGGTAAGCTCGGAAAAATAAAAGGCTAAGGAAGGGTAGCCCGAAGTAAACAACCCCACTGCCTTGTGGGTGAGACTTTTTAGTCAAAGGCTAGCGGAGCAAACCATAAATAAACCGACGGAAGGCAACAGAAAATCACTGTCGTAACTTCTTTGTATAATCATGAATCACCACAAAAATAGACAGAAATAATGGTAATAACAAAGAAAAAGACATCCCCTCAGTGCAATATTAAAACAGGTAAATGAATTTAAATATTTGGGAACTTTGTTAACCTCAGACGGTTAGTGTACAAAAGAGGTGAGATGCAGAATGGCTCAGACAAAAGCAGCTTTCCAGAAAATGAGGAAGATACTATGCAATCCATTTTTGACAATAGAAACAAGAAAATGAGTTCTTAAATGTTATATAGAGCCAGTCTTAACATATGGATGTGAATCATGGACAATAGGACAACAGACAAGAAAATCACTGGAGTCTGTAGAAATGTGGTTTTACAGAAGAATGTTGAGAATACCATGGACAGCTAAGAAGAGTAATGAAAATGTTCTGAAAGAGGTCTTAGCAAAAAGAGAGTTAATTTCCAATATTAGGAAGAGACAATGATCATTTTTTGGCCATGTAATGAGAAGAGAACAACTGCAATATATTGTAACAACTGGAAAATTGAGGGACGAAGAGATAGAGGGAAGCAAAGAGAAAAAAATACCTGACAGCTTAAGAGAATGGCTTGGCAGAAGGTCAACAACAGAAATGATAAATAACTGCCGAGATAAAGCCCGGTACTTGATGATAATTATCGTTAAAAGTCGTCAGGAACAATAGGCATAAATATGTAATGTTATGCAAGGATGTGATCTAGCTGGATAATGTGAAAAAATTAATACAAAATTGTACGCAAACAGCTTAACTAAGAGGAAGACAGAACAAAAACTATATATGCTTTGGCCACAGTTCATCTGTAAAATAAGACAACAATTAACAAACATGCACAATTACAAAGATTTCTACTTAGCTTAAGTTATAGCGATATCATGTTGCAATGATAGGTAGGAACTCACCATGTGGTGATACTGCTATGGCCTGAGCCAAGTAGAAATCTATGTAACCATTTGTATTAATATTACTGGTGAAGGACTGTGGCAAAAATGTTTATCATTTGATTCTGTCTACCTTTCAGTTCAGCGGTTGCACACAATTTTTATATATTCAAATATGCAGGAAGTTCTCCTACAATATCTTCAATATTCACATTAGCAAGTAGCACACAATCTAATTTCATTTCATGGCATAGACATCTTTATTTAAAACTATCCCATCATTCCATTAAAATGTAACAACCGTAAAAACCTTTTATTATTACTATCTGATATGTTTTCCCTAGGACAGAAATATTTGACTTTTATTTTTTTAATGCTGATTTTTTATCACTGAAATGAAAAAAACAAAAACAAAAAAAAAACAGACTTGTGGATTCCAAGGCTAATGTAAAAGTGGTGACAGTTACTACTTGAAGACCAGTAAAGGTGACTGTGTTGTCAAACATTATAAAGAACTAATCAATTAGGATCTCTACTTGAGAAATGATACAGGAATTTACTAAAAACAACGATGTTTCTTTAAAGTTATGTTAGGATCGTCTTCACTGCAACCCACAATCAAGAGGGGCTCTGATTCTTCCCCAACTCCTCCTCCCCCCCCCCCCAAAAATAAAAAAAAACACATTGAGAATCTCCAAGAGAACTAATTCACACGCACGAACTCTGTAGCATGGCCTGGGATTCATCGGTGTAGGTGGACTTTTGGGCGTGGGGGACTTTTGGGTGCGGGTGGACTTTTGAGCATGGGTGAACATTTGGGTGTGGGTGAACTTTTGAGCATGGGTGAACTTTGAGCATGGGTGAACTTTTGGGCGTGGGGTGAACTTTGGGTGTGGGTGAACTTTTGAGCATGGGTGAACTTTTGAGCATGGGTGAACTTTTGGTGTGGGTGAACTTTAGAGCATGGGTGAACTTTTGGGTGGGTGAAATTTTGAGCATGGGTGACCTTTTGGGCGTGGGTGAACTTTTGGGTGTGGGTGGGTTTTGCTTACAATTATACCTGGGCAGCAGCCAATTTTGACGATTCTTTTCATTTTAACTGCCAAGGATTCTTTAACATGCAGAGTGCACTTGGCACCTCTTGTTTTGACCCTTCCATTAAGGCTAAACATCAGATCTCACTACTAAAGACCAGGGGAAGGTAACGCCACAAAGAAACCATGGATTCAATTTTCCTTATTTTTGAAAAATATTCCAGCTGGTGGAATTGAAACCAGGTTATTCGTGTCCAAAGGCTGACATCTTACCACTTAACCACCCAACCCCTTTAGAGAAACTAGCCTCACCTTCTTTACCTGGCACTTGACACTAGGATCATCAACCATCTCGCACACTAACACACAGGACATCCTTCCGCCAAAATTGCTGCTCTTTGAGCCATCCCTGCAGGACTGTACAACAGCGAGACAGACAGTTCACTGGACAAATAAGTACCTTCACCAAAAAGTGAAACCTTGTGGAGATAAACATGCATTATTTTGGGTCACTTTGGTTACCTTATCTCAGGATGGTAAGATAGATGGATTTAGAAATGATAAATATTTGTTTTTACTGAAGGACAAACTAGAATAAATTGAAGTATTTGCCACAGATGCAAAAATTGTGAAGTGCTAAAATAATAATTTGTGTTGGGGAAAGAGGAAGCAAGGAATTGGTGGAGTTAAAATATCAATTGAGAAAAAAAACAGAAAATTTATTTTAAAGTCTTGTTAAAAAAACTGACAAATACCTTCCATATATTTTTTTAGGAGAATTTGTACACCAGACCCAAAAAAGCCATACATAAAACATACATATCAATTTAAAGTGTTAATTTATCATATAATTGTTGTTAATAATATTAAATATTAATATTTATAATATTAAATATCTCAGAAAATAAAAACATCTTGGAGATGCCAGGCCTAAACATTAATGGAAAGATATCAATAATCTAAGATATGCTGATGATACTGTTCTACTTGCAGAAATCCTAAAGACCTACAAACAATTGCTTAATGTGATAAAAAAAGCAAAAAATATGGGCTAGAAATGAATATCAAAAAGACTAAAACTATGATCATAAACAAAGAAAATTCCCAAGACCTACAATTAAATATCACAGTTGAGGGAATACATTGGAGACAGTTCAGAGTTACAACTACCTGGACATACTATAACCAATGATGGAAATGTAAAATTGAAATAAAACAAAAGATAGGTATGGCAAAAAGTAATTTTAATATCATGAAAAATATACTAACACACAAAACAAATAACAGCAGGGCTGAAACTAAGAATAGCAAAATGTTACATCTTCTCATATTCCTGTTGGTGCAGAAACATGGACATTAGGACAAGAAAACAAACAGAAAATTGAAGCCTTTGAAATGTGGATTTATAGACAAATAGGTAGAATTGGATGAAAACAAAAGATGAAGTTTTAAAACAACTGAAAATAAAAAGAGAACTACTAAATACAATTAAGACAAGACAAATGAAATTTTTGGGGCATGTTAAAAGACACAACAGCCTACTAAAAGTAATATTGAAAGGGAAAATACAGGTAAAAGAGGCAGAGGCAGACCAAGACTAACATGGACGAGTAGCATCAAAAGATGGACAAGTCAATCTATGACAGCCTGCACCATCAAAGCAAGAAAACAGAGTAGAACGGCAATCCATGGTAGCCAACCTTCATTGCTGAGAGGGCACTCGATGATGTTGATGATATATATATCTAATTTATATCGATCACTTTATTTATCTTAGAAGTCACATTGACCGAGAAGGGGATACAAGCAAAGAAATTAGAATCAGAATAGCTAAAGCAGCAATGTCTTTCATAAGCCTTGAAAAGTTTTGGAAATCAAAAACTCATCAGCACAAAAACAAACTTAGACTATTCAAATTAAAATGTACTATCAACCCTTACGAATGCGTGTGAAAGCTGGAAAACAACAAGAGATATAGAAACAAAGTTGAACGCATTCGAAAATAAATGTCTAAGGAAAATACTTGGTATAGCGTGGAACGAATTCAAAACAAACGAGGAAATTATAGAAATCGCTAATCAA